>CALNXK010000426.1:67500-70000 GCA_942486035.1 Porites lobata
CTTTAAAAACGACCGGGTCATTGAACATGTTGGACACCAGAGAAGCTGCCATCGTGCAGGCAAACGACTTCCACAGTTCATCAGGTTGATCGGGATCATTGATGAAATGAGAAACGCCTTTGACAATCACCCATTCAATCTTCATGTCATGTGCGGCTACAAAGACACCTACAACAAGCAGTGAAACACGTACTTGAAACAAAACATTGTAGAAGAAGTAACTTTGATGGTTTGTTGTAAACCTAAGGAAAATTTAAGCGACCACAGCAGGATTCCTTCCCAGACGGAAGCCTCCTGACCTAAAGCCAGGTGCAAACGAACGCAACATTAATGACCAACAACTCCGAACATCGTTGGATGTTACCACAGAGCGCCAAGAATCACAACAACCTACTGCAAGCCAAATTATAAGGATTTGTATGGATATTTATCTTAAGATCAATAAAACGGTTAAAATATACATAAACAGGTATGGAAGTATACATACCTCATAAAGAGTTTTGTCTGTGTTGTTTTCTTACACTTTCCTTACCTATAAACGCCATTTTAGCAAGTTTTAATGTTTTGGTTCTCAACTACTAAGAAGAAGACAACGAAAAACTTGGCTATACTACGCTGCTAGACGTAAAAGCTACAAAAATTACCTTCATTCCACTCCAATTGCTCCCAAATTTCGCTTGAGCATAGACCGAAGATCTTCCTTCCTTAAAAACGTCAATTTAGTTCGAAACATCGAGCTATGGCCTCAAGAGGACCAGAAATGTCGCTAAAAAATTTGAACTTACCGCTTCCGTGCATCCGCTCTCCTTCGTGGTGACCTACCGATGGTGTTGCTCTTGGCTTAGTAGCCACGCTACACATTAAAAATCCCCTCGGCAGGGATAGACAGGGGAAAAATCCACCCATATAAAACCAGATTCGCGGGGGTGCCCAGGGAACGCTTTCGCTCATTTTACAAAGAAATGGCGGGAAAATTACGGGTCCCCGTCGAGGGCATTTTGAATGTGCGGCGTGGCTACTAAGCCAAGATCAACGCCATCGGTAGGTCACCACGAGGAAGAGCGGATGCACCGAAGTAGCCTGCGTAGCAAGCGTTTTCGTGCGGTTTAGGAGCAAAGAACAAGGAACGAGGCTCAAAGACCGTGTAAAAAAATTGGCTCCCCCTCCCCCCTCTTTCATTTTTTGGCTCTTGTCTTTTCATTTCTCGCGCGGCCAAAACCTAAGCCTTTTTTTGCTCCGAAACCAAACGAAAACGCCTGCTACGCAGGCTAGCACGGAAGTAGCCTACGTGTAACCGCACGCTCCCCCTCCTTTGTTGGAGGGAGAGTGCGGCTACACGTAGGCTAGCACGGAAGCGGTAAGTTTAAATTTTTTAGCGACATTTCTGGTCCTCTTGAGGCCATGGCTCGATGTTTCGAACTAAATTGACGTTTTTAAGGAAGGAAGATCTTCGGTCTATGCTTAAGTACCCTGGGTGCCAGAGACTTTTCTAGCGCGGTTTCCGGTTTCTGTCAAGTCTTTATAGTGACCCGCGCGAAGTTTGGGAGCGATTGAAGTGGAGTGAAGGTAATTTTTGTAGCTTTTTCCTCCGGCCGCGTAGTACAGCCGAGTTTTCCCTTGTCTTCTTCTTAGTACTTGAGAAACAAAAATGGCGCTTGTAGGGCAGAAAACAGTAAGAAAACGACACAGACAAAAGGATCTTTAAATAAATTTCCATACAAATCCTTATAATTTGGCTTCCAGTAGGCTGTTGTGATTCTGGGCGCCCTGTGATGTTTCATGTTGTGTCCGTTTGCAAGCCCTGTTGTTGCATTTTGTTGGGAATTGTTGCAAAAATTTCAAACTTTTAAGCTACGTGGAAACGGACGCAACAACTCCCAACATTTTTGGGCCGACAACGGCAGCGAAAACGTCACCCAAAGAGTGAATTCGCGCTGTTACAAACTTAATCGCCCTTATTCCAACTCTTTTAACTTGTCAAATGTTGGCGATTTTGTTATCAGTTGAATTCTAAAGGACTGTCTAAAAAAGAAAAAGAAAACCCTTTCTCCATAAAACATTACGACGTTTCACGTCGTAGTCGTGCAGTGACGGCAAAGAAATATACAAAAATGCGTGATGCAAGTGCAAAGTTGTTGTTTTGTCAATTTAAAACTATTGCTTTTTTGCCTTTATCGTTGCCGTTGACATCGTCGTTGCTTAAACTCCCTAATGTTGGGAGTTGTTGCGTCCGTTTGCACGTAGCTTAGAAATTATCAATTAGCTTAATAATTATTATTATTCATTCAAAATATTTCCCCAATTCTGATTGGCTAGAATCACACGCATAATTCACCACAACCAGTTACTGATGACCAAATTTAAAGAATTTTGTGTTTAACGAGGAAATGACGTCAAAAAGGGAGCCTTCTACAGGTTAATGCACCGTTAACCGAGAAGACCTGGTAACGAGATTGAGTTGTTTTCGTTGTAAAAAATAAAATGGCGGACACTGCACTCG
>CALNXK010000426.1:75000-97500 GCA_942486035.1 Porites lobata
TAGTATTTTATGCTTGATGCTATACATCTAATGTTACAGAGAAGAAATAAAGTTTTCCTTTTCATGCTATTAATAATTTTGTTATTTCCTTGAATAGGGTGTCATTTTTCGGCTTTGGGCCTTAAAAAGGGTATCAGTTTTCGCTTTCTTTTGGCCTTAAATAGGGTTAGTGTTCACGAACCTTTGCGGCACACCCCTATCCAAAATTCGGGGGAGTACCCCCCCCCCCCGGGCTGTAACTCAACAGAAACAAGAAACCAACACCACCAAGTCGCCCGGCTGGGCCACCTAGACAATATTTTCAGTCGCCCGAGGCCAAGTCTTGCGCCGTATTAAGAGCACGGCCTTGAGTCTTCGTCCTCCTCTACACAGTGAGCTTACTTTTCCCTCCTTGGCTGACGCAGTATGTTTTATCGGCTTGTGCAATCCAGCCTGACTTGCACGTGCTTCGACGTTGGGGCCAATAAAAATCCACACAATTTTTCGGGACGGGCACGGGATACGGGAAAGTTAAAAAAACAAAGCAATTTTTGACTCCCAAGACGACGAAAGGAATGCGCTACCGAATTTTAGACGCTGGCTGACTACGTCATCCCGCGTAATCAGCGTACCTTGTGAATGTAATTTGTCACCCATAATATTAATATTTAAAGACTCGGGCAATCTGGACAAAACGCGCATGACCAGAAATGTCGCTAAAAAATTTGATCTTACCGCTTCCATGTAGCCGCAATAACTGAAATTATTCCCTTATTTGACTCATTACCATTTGATTGACCATACATTTAATTTCTGTGTTACTCCCGCCTTCTGTGTAATCTTTTTAAAAAAATTATAAAAAAATTCCAAAGGGTAAAGGCGACTGCTAGGCACATATACTGCACCCAAACCCAGTCTCGTTTTACAGAAAGCTGCAAATGCCCCATGGTGAGGCCAACAGCCTCATATACAAGTTACACCGTGGTCTTTAAAAGTGTGTGATAAAGCCTTTTACCTGCACCCAGACAGGCAATAATAAAAATAATGAACATGACCAAATAATCTGAGAAATCAGCAAAATTTTGTAAAATAAAACAAACTAAAAACATGCAGCCTTGGTGTTTTCCCGATATTCCAGGAAGTCAAGCCGTCCTTCCTTGGCGAATCACTACTAGTATAACGTGAGCCTAAGACGACAGCACACGAAAATAAACTACTTTTCCCTTAAGCCTTTCCTTTAAAGAGCACTTTACAACAAAAGATAAAACTTCACAAGAAATCTTTGCAGTAAGTGAGAATTTCTCGTCAAATTCATGCAAATTGATCATTTCCGTTTTTTCTCACTATATCTTTATGCCATGAACGAGAAGTGTTGCTAAAAGGACATATTGATTTTTTGTCATTCTTAAGTTTGTCCAAAATTTTAAAGATATCCATATGAAGCATGTCATCACAACTTTCAACATAAAAAGGTGAAACCTCTGCTATTTCTGCAAAACAAAACACTAGTTGAAAATTTGTCCACTACTTGAACTAAGGGACTGGTCAAAAAGTATAGGGGGGTGGTCCGGAGCAGAGAAGGAGTGGGTCATGAGGTTTTGAGCCTTGTGCTGCAATTTTCAGCTACTCTTAGGGGGTGGGTCACCCTATTTTATTACATAGATAGGCACTAACTACTAACGAGACAGTTGACTACACTTGTTATATAAAACACAGCCAGCTGGAATTATTGCTAAAATACTCACAAACCTGTTGTGCGAGAAAATACAAAGGGTGACAGGCCGCACATCTATACGGGCGTGGAACCCTCTATTAACCTTTTTTTTTGGCTCTAACGAGCATGTCCTTTAATGATTTTCCTTTTTGTAAGGAAATGATTGGTGGTTCTTTAAAAATTTATTGAAGTTGTAGTTGGTTTTGTATAAGATTCCATTTTTTCATTCAGGCTTCCTTTATAATAGACACTGAGGGCTGGTATTGTGTCACGAATGGCAATATTTCTTTTTCCTCCTTGTTGTTTTGTTTTAGGAGTTTAGACTCCCTTTTGTGACTTTCATTCTGATAGTAGGTTTTCTATCAAAGATTGTGGGTGGCCTCCGTCCATCAAGCGTTTTTTTTTTAGTTTGAATTATTTTCCTCAAAGGTTGTTTCTGAGGAGTTTTTTTTTTCGTAGAATTTTCAAGGCTTCTCCTTTGACAGATCTTTTTTTTAACATTTGGAGGGTGACACGAGGTCAAATGTGTGCGCAAGAAGGTTTTCGTTTGTTTAAAATGTGTCTTTTGCATCAAGGATAGATTTTTCCTTGAATCTTGTGCCTTTGTATACAACCGTGTCTAAAAATGCAGTCTCAGTGTCAAATGTTTCGGCTGTGAATTCAATAGTTGGGTGATGTAAGTTTGCTTGTTCAATGAAGGCTTCGATGTCTGGTTTACTCACGTCCCATAGGGAAAAGATATCGTGTATGTAGCATTTCGAAACTGTTGTTTTAAAGACAGTTTTGCTTAGAGTTGTTCTTTCAATATATATCACGAAAATATTGGCAAAGGAATCAAAACTGCTGTCTTTGTGCCCATTGCAGTTCCATGGTTTTGTAGGTAGTGCTTTCCATTGAAGTGGAAGAAATTATATTTTCTTTGAAGATTGATCTAAGCATTTCCGGCCAGTAATGTGTAGGAATGGGTTGTCTTTGTGGAAATTTTCATATCCTTTGTGACAGACAATTTCAATATACCCTCGTTTTGCTGTATATTTGTGTCAAGACTCATAACGTCCATCGAAACAAGAAATGTTCCGTTTTTCACATTTGTCTTTTCAGTGAAAGGTATTATTTCTGTGATTTTGATATGGTTGTAGCAGTGTACCAACAAATTTTGTCAAGCACAAAACAAGGTTTTATTGGATTATTAAGAGGAAACCAAACATCCATGTTTTAACTAGGGGGTGGGTCATGCAATTTCCAACCTTGCTTTAGGGGTAGGTCAGTCATTTTTGCGCCGAAGGGAGGGGGTGGGCCATGTGTTTTTTATCAACCACATTTCCAAATGCTCCGGCTCACCCCCACCATACTTTTTGACCAGTCCCTAAATATAGCTGTCTTGCCTATTCTCTATGTTAAAACATATTGAGGACTTCAATGGGATTTGGGCTGCAAATGAAATACTACAAATATTATATCAGATTAAAAGCAAAAATAAGGCCAACCTTCTCCTTCTGATTCAACAGCAGTAGCATTTGAGTTGGACACACATGACAGTTTAGCACTAGGTGGACCCACACCAGACAATATCTCGCCATCACGGTGCACATTTACTTTACGAGCGTTTGGAATTCTCAATGGTGGATTCCAGCCATCACTTGAATGCTGAATGAGATTTCTGATATCTTTTCCCACTGGAGTTCTGAAGGCTTGGGTAGACAGCTTAGAGGATATCACAACATCCCCTAACCTCGCTGTGCATGGACTCTCGCAGCAGCCAACAGAGTAGACAACTTTAGGTTGCAGTTGCATCACTGCATTTTTGGTGACCATTTGGGAGCCACCTGGACCAAAAGAACCTTCACAACATTTCATCAAAGCAACCTTCAGTGGTTCGCTCTCACTTTCACCCATGTTTCCAAAGTAAACATATCCAAGGTCTTTGCGATAACTTTTAAAGGCATTTTTCATGAAAGCGTAACATCCCAAGAACTCACAGTCCGCCACCGTCAACAAAAGAATGTCAACTGGGAGCCAATCATCACTCGGCCAAGGCTCGGACTTGTTAGGAAGGTCACACATCTTGGGCACTTCAATAGAAAGAGGAGGTGGAGTGCTATGTTTTTCCAGCTGTTCAAGAACATCTCCCTTTCTTTTAAGCTCCTGGTGTTGGGCCATCAATCCTTCTTTTTAATTTCCTAAAAAGACGGTAAAAGAAATTAGGGACGTAATTTGCGGTAAGCTTACTATGTAGGGTATTAAATATAGGAGATACAAAATATGGAAATGATAATCTCATTTTGGGGGGACATCCGCGCTTTACTTTTAAGAATTTTGTTTAGCGACTTAAGCACACTTTGCGCCACGATAAGAAATTTGGGAAAACTAATGGGTTCAAGCAAAACACAAACAACTGAATATAAATGATAGGAGGAATATAAGACACTAATTCGCTCAGGGTTATATAATAGCTGATAGTGCTCTACAGGGTGTCCCAAGAGTTCGTTCCTCTATGAATTTCATGAGCTACAACTTTTGATGAGAACTTTATTTTTACATGAAATTTCGAAAAGATGTTTATTGCTCTATCGGAAACATGTATTCAGAAGTTCAGTAACCGGCATACCCCCTTTGTTGTTGTTGTTTTTTTTCACACTCTGTAGTAGTTGCGGTATTGAGTGGGATAAGTCATGTAGCATGTGGAGCCCCAGATGATTCATTTTAAGCTTTTTTATCGCCTGGTATGCAGAAGCCACTTGGACTCCCAAACAATATAATTTTTTACATTAGGCAGCTGAAAAAAAATATTTGGGGCATTGATCCAAGAAAAGATAATCATCCCGGCCCTTTTCCACAGTAAGGCTTTTGTACTTCTTTACAAATTTGAGACAAGCTGAACGTTGCTTGGCGGACTAGGTTCTGGGTTTTTTTGTCAACTCAGGGGTCTCCAAACTTTACTTTTCATGAACCCCGCGCCACACTTGCTAACTGTTGTGATAGCTACCTCGTCGGGTTTCCTCTTTTGTACCTAGCCTTCTCTAAAACTATTTTAGCGGTTTTATTCAGGACTTGCGGTCTTCCCGCCTTGTTTCTTGTCTTTAAAACCTCCATTTCTCTATGACAATCTTACCACCCAACATTCGGAGTTTTCCATTTTTTCTAGTAATTTCTTTAACTGATAAGCCAGTAGGTCGAAGTATACATGTTTCTGCTCTTAGGCAGCTGAGTGTTTTCGGGCTACAAAACAAGAAAAATATATGGCGGGAAAATTTACTCGCGCAGCGCACCTTTGACGCGAAAGCACACAAATCGAATAGTCGAGTCAAAAGATAACACAACAAACAGAGGATATTACGTGGCCGCGCGGGGATATGAATGTTACCTTCTCGTGCTGAAAGACAAGAGGCCATGTAATGTTCTGGAAAAATCTTGGTATTTTATCAGTATCTATATAATAAGTATGAACTAATAAATTAGATTGAAAGACAAAACTTTTGTTTAAACTATTTGCTTATCAAGTCCAATCTTACTGCGTTACAGACTTATAAAGTAGAGGGACGAATTTTTGGGACACCCTGTATTCTATACCCTAAAAGGGAGTGAATCTATGTGTTTTAAAAATTGACACCTGACATGACTACAGTTTCGAAAGGAGCGAGTCTTTATAAAAAGCAAAACAGAAGGGTGCTGTAAGAAAGGACACGAGGAAAATGAATATGATTATTCATGTTCGCCTAATGCACACTGAGCGTACGACAACTAAAGCAAGACTGAAGAAATGTGGAATGTTTATTCACTTGTGAAAATGTTAATGTGCGAACGAGAACACACTTTTCTTAGTAAATCAGTTGGGAGTGAAAGAGGTCTTGATGGTACATTTGTTCCCCATAACACGTATCCCTTACCTGGCCTACTAAGTCGAAGAGAAAAGATCAGTGATGACAAAGAAGTCAACCACTCCTGAATTCGAATCGCGCGCTGACGCCGCCATCGCTTGTCTAGAAGACTTTTAAAAAAACGTGCTCGCAGGTATTCTGTAACAGCAGTTTAAAGGAGGCAGCCAATGTACTAAAAAGTATTTTGATATGGTGTTTAGCAGCCCTTATCATAAAACCTCTTTTCTGTAAACCAGGTAAAATATGCTTAGACATCAAAATCCTTGTTTTGCTCACCTTCTCCACGCAATAAACTTTTCGTCGTTATCTGATGAATCATTCAGCCTTAAAGGTGATTGTGATGAAAAACAATGCACCAGCGACTACTTAGATCAGTGTAGGGTTTGTGTTCCTCTGAAGGTTTCTCCTGAAACAAACAATGTTCGTGTTAGACAAGCGATACAGGCACGCGAAATCACTAAATATTGTTTAATACCTGTGCAAACTGAGTACTGTTGTCGACTGAAAAACAAGGACTAAATGATCACATCCACATGCATCAACCAGGGCGAGGGCTTTGGTCTCTTTTGTTAGTGCCAATTTTTTCCTCAGACGAAATTGCTATCTTTGAACATGATGAAAAGATTTCGTAGAAAGTTCTCGAAAGATCACTGTTGCGGAGCGGTCAATCAAACGCGACTAGGCGTAGCTTGCAATGTCGAAAGTAAAAGCATTGGTAGTCCATGTAAAGATCGCGAGATGAACCCAACGTCACCAAATATTATGAATTGTAAATGTATGTGAATTATACCATTTAATTAGTGGAAGAACTCGTAAATAATTTGATGGATTCACACGAGTCGCTTAATCGCTTATCAGTGACTTCATAATTCAGCTTAAGGTCTTTTGTGATGGAAATCAATTCACCCCCAGGCAGACCAGTGGGGGCTTGTGTTTCTCAGTTGCTTTCGCTGAAACAAACAACTATCAGTGGCAATGTTCAATTTCAATGTTCTTGTTAGAGATCAGATAAACAGTCTAGACAAATCATTGCTAGCCTACGTGTAGCCGCACTCCGTCCCCCCGCCTTTCAAAGAAAAAACAAAGAGAGAGAGCTACCTGTGAAAGCTGAGTCCTGTTTTCATAGAAAAAGCTGTAAATGAACGAATCCACGTGGAGCAACAAAGCCGTGGGCTTCGACCGTTTCGTTTGCGCCATTTTTATTCAGCCTCTGATGAGAAAAGGGCGTCAAATGAGGGAGAAATCACGTGTTCTTACGAGACATCAATCAAAAGTAAAACATGAAATAGAAATCCGGATTTCAGATTTGCAACAAAACGCAAAATCTAAAAACGAATTTGAGCCCTGACAAATATTCATCACGAGTATAAAAAAATTTTAAATAAACCTAACTACCCTAAACAATATGGAAAACTGTCTACAACTAACCTAACTAAGACCTGTTTCTCATGAATGCCGTGTACACGGTACTTTAAATATCAGAAATTTAGATGAGCCAATCGTTTAAATTGACGTAAAGATTTAGCCTCTCTCATATCACAGGGCAGACTGTTCCAGAGAACTGCTCCGCTATAACTGAAGCTGTTCTTCATGAAGTTAGTTCGCGGGAATGGAACAATTACTTTGTTGACAGAGTCTCTTAGGGAGTATCACGTTTCATATCGTTTAACAAATTTAGAGGATAAATATCCTGGAACAAGATCATTTAAAGACTTGTAAACCATTAGAGCTTTTTGCATTTTAAAGTGAGTGTTCAAGTCTTTCCAATTTAGTTGTCTAAATAAGCGATTGGCATCTAGAAAAGGTTAGAACACGAGCAGCACGGTTCTGAAGCTTATGTAGCCTGTCAAACAAAGTTTTTCCACAATTACCCCAGACAATATTACAATAATCGAATTGAGATTGAATGAGAGTGTCGTATATACAGTGGAGAGTAGGCGTTGGAACAAAATCTCTAATTCTTTTAATTGCTCCTATCCCGGAAGCGATCTTTTTAGATAATTTATCGATGTGCGTTTGCCACCGTAGATTTTCATCAATAAATATTCCAAGCGATTTTACAGAGGTAACTTTTTCTATCGGAAGATTATCAATCGAGAGCTCGGGTTGGCTCGACAAAGTACTCAATTTTTGTCTTGATCCAATTAGCATAAATTCAGTTTTAGCAGTGTTCAAAGTAAGTTTGTTGGAAATAAGCCATTTGTTTAGATTACCTAAATCGTGATTCAAATTTAACTGTATTGAATTCACATCAACATCTGCATAAGTGATGTGTGTGTCATCAGCATACATCCTAGGCTGGCACGAAGTTAGGCAGTTTGGCAAATCGTTGATGTAAATAAGAAATAAAAGGGGACCAAGAATTGTTCCCTGAGGTACCCCGCATTTAAGTGAACAGATTCTAGAAAGGGAACCATTAACGAGACATCGTTGTGTACGATTTGTCAAATACGATCTAAACCAATCGAGAGCAATTCCTTGTATTCCGTAAAGGTTCATTTTAGATAAAAGGATATCATGATCAACAGTGTCAAATGCCATTTTTAAATAAAAAGACAAGGCATTAACATTACCACGATCGATTTTAAAGACCCAGTTATCAGTAGCTTCAAGGAGAGCAGTTACAGTTGAGTGTAAAGAGCGAAAGCTCGATTGATGTGTAGAAATGATATCTTCATCGCTCAAAAAATTATACAATTGGTCGTAAACAATCCTTTCGAAAACTTTAGCTATAACGGAAATGACTGAAATAGGTCGATAATTATTTAGATCAGATGCTTCAACTTGCTTAAACAACGGAGTAACCCTTGCACATTTCCAGTCGTCAGGAAATATACCAGAGAGCAAAGATTTATTAAAGAGATTACATATATAGGGAAACTGAAATCAGATCGGCACATTCACGTATTATTTTAGCAGAGATATTATCAAGACCAGTTGCTTTGGATCTGCATAATTTTATTTTGTTTAGATGTGAGAAAACAATACTACTGCTTGTAGAACAAAATCTGAACTTGTTGTGATTTACATTTATATTATTGGTATAACTTAATCATTACTATTATCATTTGGTGGAATCTCATTGGCATAACGTATAGTAACGTACTTTGCAAGCAGTTTGACCAAAATGAGCATTTTTCTTCTTTTGAATCTAGTTCGGCTGGAATTAAGATCGGCTTCTCAATCAATTCAACAAGTCTAAATAGTTTGGGTCGGCCTTAACACCTGCCTTAATTCGAATTAGGTTCCGCTCATGAAAAGTTCGGCGTCTGAACCGGGCCTTAGATTCTAAGACTGCCAAGGAGCAAATAATATGTGTTTTGGGTAGAATTTGACACGGGAAACTGGGAAATTGAACTATTAAATAGACAACATGCTCTTCAGAAAGCCTAAATTAGACCCCCAGTCAAACTGAAAGCCTAAAGTAAACACTATGTAAGACGGGGGAAGATGTATATAGTGATGAAAAATTGTACCCGTATGTATGTAGAGTATTCGTTTTCCCTTTAATCTTCCAGGATTATTTGTCATCTGTGTTAACATTCCTCTGATCGCCTTTACATTGTATACTGGGTCCACCAATATTCCAGTTGTTCTTGAGATTTTAATAATATTCCTGCAATTTGATAACAAAATACAATGAGTCAAAATAAAACCACTGCACACCAGTTTTGTAGCGTCACACCAAACGACTCAGTCAATTATTCAGGGTTGTCACTAAGATCTCAAGTTGCCGGGTATTTGTTGTTAGTATCCGGGGAAGTCGCAAGCAGTCATGGAGGGCTAATACTAGTCTTTATAAACGACGCTGAAATGTCAAAACGAGACTCAAGGAGAAGAATGCAAAAGTAATGCTAATGCTTAACTTCCCTTTTATATATAACTTCTTGGAAGTAGAACTGAGAGGATGTGATGATGACCTTCGGACAATGATCGAACATTTCCCGTTGACCGTGCGTTATTTTATATACTCGATACCTAAAGCTAAATGTAGACCTGGTCACTTAAATGTCAATTTATTAAACATAGCAATCAGTCATAGTCTTCATCTTCAAAGCCTTCATCATAATCCTCATTATCATCAACATCAGCATCAGGGAGATTTAACGCTCGGATGAAGCCTCAACTTCTTCAGTGATGTCAACAGAGATCTGCTCAGGTCTTTCATCGCGAACAAAGAGTGCAGATTCCTTTGCCACGTCTTCGACATGTTCAACACAAAGCCGACACAACGGTTGAAACTAGGGACTTTTAGCATCGACAAAGGTGACTATAGTCGCAGCCTTTACGCGCTATAGTTTTAAACACACAAACTTTATTTCAGGACTTTTACAACTGGTGAAGGGAAACAAGCGAACCGAAGCGATGTGAAGTATAGCGGTACTGAAAAATAACAATTAAACAAATACAAAGTCAAGATAAAATAACCTACAAACTGAACGAAAGCAATAAGGCAAACTGGAAATGCGAATAAAACAAACGAGATACTTACAAGACGACAGCGAGATAAGGACGAAATACTAGGACGAGCAAAGACGAAAACATTAAACTGTACACTGGACCAAGCGCAACTAACGAAGAACTGACGCGAAAATTACAATAAAAGCTAAATATACGATATGCCGTTGAACCCTAACACGTAGGACAAAGCTACGCGGACAATGTCAAACTAATGAACCAAAAAACAGCACTAAAGGCGCAAACATGAAAACAACTAAAAACGCGGCGAACATAAATATACTATAAAGGTAACGGAAAACATTCCTGGCACTTACAGTGACGGCAGCGAAAACGTCACTTTTAAAAAGAATTGTCGCATTTATTTCAATTCGCTGAAAATAGCTAATGTAGGCCAATTTCCCTGGAGTTGATTTCTTTGGGACCGCACTCAAGTTTAGAAAGAGAAAGAAAAGTTTGTCGTCCCTTGTTTACGTCCTCCATAAAACGTGAAACTCGCATTTTCACGTCGTAGCCGTGCAGTAACGACAAAGAAATGTGCAAAAATGCGTGATGCACGCACAATGTTCTTGTTTTTCCAATCTAAACCTATTGCTTTTTTGACGTTCTCGTTGCCGTCGCCGTCGTCGTTGCTAAAACTCCCTACTGACATTTCGCGAACGGAGAGTTTTCGCGCGTGCGTACTAGTACCAAATCTAAGTCAGATGTCTTTTACCGCCATTTCTTAGTTTTTGCACGCCAGTATTTCAAAATTACTTAAGCCTGCGGCAGATGAAACTTGCATTTAGTTTGATCGGATAGTCTTTGTGTGTTTCAAAGGTGTGCTCCTTTGGTTTAACTGAACGACGAAAGTAGCCGGGGGCCATGCTCTGAGTAGCCGGGGGAAATTCCCGGCCCCCGGCCCTTCGTACAACCCTGATAATTCAATTGCTATTATACTAGTGACTCAGTCAGTTCTGAGCATGTATTCCCTCCCCCTTCCCCTCAATAGGGAGCTTTAGCATCGATGACGGCAACGGCGGCGAAAACGACAGTTTTAAAATGAATTCCCGTTTTCAATTTTTGTCGCGTTTATTCCAATTTGCTGAAAATGGGAAGTGTAGGCGAATCTCGCTGGAGTTGATTTCTTGAGGATCGCACTCAAGTTTAGAGAGAGAAAAAGAGATTCGTCGTCGCCTGTTACGTCCTCCATAAAACTTGCAATTAGGCATTTTCACGTCGTAGTGGTGCGAGGACGGTAAAGAAATGTACAAAAAGAGTGATGCACGTGCAAAGTTGTTGTTTTGCGTAATAAACCTATTGCTTTTTTGACGTCCTCGTTGCTGTCGCCGTCGTTGCTACAGCTCCCTAATAGCCACTTTGCATCCCTTTTAGCTGTTGTAAATTCACTTTGAATTTTGAATGAATCAATCACAAAACAATAACGTTTTCTCAACTATTTCACAGCCATAAAAACAATCATATGATGTGTATGTCAGCCCTTTTGGGCCTTAGTTACAGACTGAAAATCACAGGTTTCCTCTCTTTCATATACTTGAAATTTCCACCTTTTCATATACCTGAAGCCTAAAAAATGGTACCCCTTTAGGGGGAGCCTCCCCAAATAGGTCATTATTGGGAGTAACCCCCTCCACTGGAAGTTCAGCCAATTAAAACTATCAACCGCATACTCATGAATAATTCCTTAAGAAGCAGTAAATCTCTTTAACCTTTGCACAACATCCACAAAATTAAGCAAATCTTACTGACTGAGCCATGAAGATACAAAATTTCACTTTTCCCAACAAAAGAACAGAAGAAATCAAGCAGGAAGAAACGCAAACATAGCTTATGAATTGCAATAGGGATAGTTTGGATGATTTACATCTGTTTGCTTTTCTTCTTTTTTTTTTCTTTCTGACTGACTAGAAAGTTCCTTAACTACTGCTTAAAGGCCAGTGATTTTTTTGTTTGTTTGTTTGTTGTTGTTTATTTTTTACCAAGTAGTCCACGGAGGACCCCCAAGGAGAAAAGGTTTATTACACTATTATGGCAAAAAAATTAAAACATTTGCTTCAGTCAGTTTTTCTATATATCCTATTTTCATTTTGTACTTTAGAGTAGATTACTTTGCTTTACCAGGAAAACCACTCTGTTAGTGAAAACAGGTCACTGGGAAACATGGAGCAATTTTGCCTTTGAAGGCTACCTGTATATCAACCTTTACAATAAATTATTCCAAAACAGAGGGCAAAAAAAAAGGAATATTGGAAAATTACTTGTGCAGTAATCACAATCCACAGAAAACTGAACTGGTCAGTCTAGAACATTAATTTTGTTACCACATTTTTAGCAAAGTACAAATATCTCTTTTAAGCAAGCAACTGCATGGTTGGTCCTAAATAACTATTATTCAACCCTTTACGCCCCAAAATCCACATACCAATTCTCCAAACTGATCTCTATATAGGTATTTCCTTAAAGAGGAAGTTGAGAGAATTTGATAAAAGATCAAAGCATTTTCTCGCTAGTGATCATTTCATTAACTCTCATAACCTTATCTCTTGACAATTAAGGTATGGATATTGTTAGGAGAAAATTGATCTTGGTCACCATTGCCAGGGGCTTAAAGGGTTAAATGCGAACTGGTGCCTCACTTGAGTTTTGAGCCAGTCAAGTAATTGCCAATTATGGCCATTCCTGATGCTGTTCCTCCACTGCCGACAGTAACTACAATATCATCATAATCTTCCAACACATTCTGAATAAATATGAAAAACATCCAAACAATAAATTAAAACTACTAAGGCCTAACAAATTACAACTACTTAACAAAATAACAAAATAATCTAAAAAATATATAGCCTCCCATGCAGACACTCTTAGGGGTTCGTCACGCATTCCTGCCCCACTAACGTCATTAGTAGAATGCGTGAGAAACCCCAAAGAACATCTGCATGAGAGGCTAAAAAATATATGGACCTGGATTGCATGATCATCCCTTAATTTATATTTCCCTACAAAGAACATGGCACACGTTACTAAGTAGATGCCTTTGGTACTGGCCTCACTAGCACCTTAATAATTTGGGCGTCTGTTAAATGCAGGTACCTTTTACCGAAAAGATGAGAAGTAGCATTTAGCACACTATAAACAACCATGTTTGTTAAATAAAGTGGTGTACATTAACTCCTTCTGCTGAGAGATGATAATTTTATTTTTTCACTTCAAAGCTCCATTTGCTTTGCAATTAACCCTTAAAATTTGCTCCCAAATTAATCTCAAGTCAGCATTACTAAATCAATAACCGAATGCCATACAAAGCAACTAGGTTGACCGGAGAGAAACTTTGGCATTTAAGGTGCGTCCTGAAAAATATTTCTGTCAAGGGAATTCTGATCAGTGCTACAATGTAAATGTAGATTTTCTTGATAGATAGATAGATAGATAGATAGATAGTTTATTTGTAAAAAGCTTGCAGCTACTAAGCTGAATTGTGTATTTACAATATAATATATAATATAATATAACAGAATCTTACAATAGTGAGTACAGTAAAATGATAATGATAAAGTCATAAATAAATAATAACATCCTATAAATATAAAAACTCACCGAGCACTAAAATTCGTTATCAATACATGATCTTACTAAAAAACTATTTTTGTAACGCTCGGTCTTACATTTGGGAATCGCAAAACGCCTTTTGCACCAAAGATTATAACACGACGGCCCTGACGATTGAAGCATGTTATGTAAGCGATGAGCCGGGTCATTAGCAATCAAGAGAAGGTCTTTTTACATAAGCTAGCGATGTAGTCATTGATAGACATAATATTTGAAAGCTCTAAGGCCTTTGTATAGGCCAGTCCTGGGCAAATGATTGATAGTGCCCGTTTCTCTACATTCTCTTGATTTTTCTTTGAATACAATGGCAGGGCGTAGAAAAACGCAGGTGATGCGTAGGTCATGACTGACCTTATACAAGATGTATAAAAAAGAATTAATTCATGCCTTGTAACATTGGCCCTTTTCAATTGTATTAGGAACTACATACGTTTAGAAGCTCTCTTTATGATTTGATCAATGTGCATATTCCATGTAAGATTGTTGGAGATCGTAACACCTAGTAATTTGGCACTTTCAACACATTCTAGCTCTTGATTCTTTTCAAATTACCTTTGTTTTATTTGCTTAAAAAAATAATATTGAGATGAAAAGTCACTTAGGACCTTAAAAATCTTTTTATGAATAACTACATTATAGAAAAATTAAATTCAGTTTTTTAAACCACCTTCACTCCATTTCCTTTGCCTCCTATTAAGCTCAGTTCATGAATAATATTACATGTATAGTGTAATGAGACAAAGGAAATGAATCTACCCTGGTTGAAGAATTAAATTCTTTAACCAGGGTAGATGTTATTAACCTGAATATTCTTTTAACCTACAAAATGCTTGTCATATAACCCATATAGTTCATACAGTGTACCTGTTCTATCATCTCTTGAAATGCAGTTAAGTAACCAAACACTCCTGTGTAAGATGAACCACCTATCTCTATCAAATATGCTGAGGATCCCTACTGCTTTCTGACAAAATAAATAAGATTAACAATTAATATGGTACTGCAACTGCTATATGGTTTGGCCTTTTAAGGAGATTTTGAATTGGCCAGGGGAATCAGTTACATGTAATTATAGGTATATTCACTGGCTCCAGCATACTTAGCAAAAAAGGAAATTAGAAATCAAATTTCTCTTGGGGTGGTGGGACAAAAAAGCCTTAAGTTTACAATTTGTGGGTGGCCAATTATAAGATTGTAGGGTTTTCTGATCTTTTGCCAGAAATGCCTTAATTATCTCACCATGCAATGTTTATCACTACCAGAATGTTCCAGCTAAAAAATGGTTTTTGTAGTCTTTTTAAGTCATTAAAGCCACTTACAATTTTTCTGCCATTTTCTCCATCATCTCTTTAAGGCCTGATTTATATTGAAGTTTTGCAACAACAACATGGCTTCCAACCACTTTTTTTAGAAAAAGATTTCCTTTACATCCAATATCTGTAGACTGCATCAACATGAACAGGAATCAACAAAATGTTCTACAGTTTACTAGCTCCGAAGAGGGCGCTAATAGTTTAAAATTTAACAGAAATTGAAATTCACTTAACTCTCTCAGATAAACATAGTGGGAATCAGGACCAACTTTCCGGACTTTAAAGAAAGGTGTCCGTCACATTTAGGGAGCTTAATTGCAGAAAATGACTGAAAACAGCGAGGGAAGCGAGCCACAGTGGGTGTCCTTCTTATATAGGTTTCGAGAAGTGTGCTGCAGTTGACAGTGCTAGAATACTTGTTCCTGGCGAAACACGTAACAAAAAATGAATTCAACCCACTTAAGGCACAATATTTGGTGCAGTAGATTGCTGTTGTGTATTGTGGTAGTTCTGAGGTGGCTGCCATGTAGAGGAATGGGAAATTATATACCTTTTAAATGTGGCTAAATGAAATTAGGCTAAGTTAAACACGAAACAATGGTGACCAGCAGTTTTCCCAAATGGATCAGTATGTGGAGTGGCCAGGGGTTGCGTGCAGGGGTTCACGTATTGTCATTCCGTGTTTGTTTTTCGCTGCTGGGCAGCTTTCATTGAGTTTACTCCTTCCCTGCCCATTCCTCTTGCCATGGTAAGTCTTTTAGCCTCTAGTGATTTTCAGTGTGACAGTGCCTGGTGGTTCCCACTCACAGGTTATCGTGGATCATGAGGGGACACAAATTGCTGTTACTGGAAGTAAAATCCCACGCAGAGATGTTTTCTTCGCGGGCAGCTAATCCGACTTAATTCCATTACTCGAAAGTGCGAAAATTTTTTTGTGGTGTATTAGGTTTCAGTATACTTTCTTTTAATCTTAATTTCGCACCAGAATAAATAATATTAGTTTGCGCGCAAAAGGCTTCTAAAAAAATCACAAGGTTTGTCCCACTTCGAGTCCACCTTCTGAAGATATGCCGGCTTGCTAGCTGGAATATATTGCCGAGGCGAAGATCTGACATCCTTTCCTCCTCGTTGTTTTTTCGCCACGACATTTGTTTATATTTGTAGTGAGAATGCAGTGCATATCGGTGGATTTTACTTCGTGCGGCTTGCTATTTATAAGAGAAGAGTGCCGAATTTCATCACTTTGTTTGCCTTTAATTTGTTAACGAATGCAAGGTAAAAGGACCAACAACTGCAAGTTAAGAATTGAAGTTTGTTTCCTGGTGAAAAATACTGCATAGAACTCATGAAACTCGTGAGTATTACCTGTGTTATACCTAATGTTATGCAATAACTCCTCACTTTTTCGACGGGTCACACGGATACAAACAAAAGTTTCTTTCGCAAAATTAAGTATAATTTAGTTATCGAGACCATTTGAGGACGATTTTTCGTTATATGCTTCGTTACTTGGCTTATTCCGTCTATGTGCGAGGAGTTGGATGACAATGTTTGTGTGCTTATTATTATGTTGATAATTTCTTGCAAGCTTTGCATCTTTGTATTGAAACTCATGAAAGCCAAACTTTTTTAACCCTAGAAAAAAACTCTTCTATTATGGAGAAATTTTTAACGCCTTTTGGGGCAAAATATGGTGTAACATTTAGGGAAAACAAAGCTTGATTTTTGTAAACCGTATAGAACTCTCCAGGATACTTACAGTTAAGGCAATTTGTGTCCCCTCATGCACTGCACAATCGACTCTGCCTGTCCCGTGGCTCCACCTTCTTCAGGGACCATTCCCCATGCTTATCTATTGTTGATGGTTCAATAAAATAATTAATGTCTGATTCGATGGCAAAACAAGGGTGGTGGAATAGAAATTGGGAGAGTGAGAGCACACACCTTCCAACAAGGTGAATGTACCCCAGGTTTGAATACTGTGGAAATAAATCCACACATTGTATTGAATTTGTTATTGGTTCTTAACCCTTGCTCCAGGAATGTTTTTCTGGTTCCCATAGCAATATATATGTGAGCTAATGTGGATAGGTTCAAACAGCAAGAGCATCAAGTAAAGGGGACCGATTTAAAAAGGTGTTCATTTTGTACATTGCAAGAAAATATACAGTGTAGCTGACCTGTTCAGAGCTTCTAAGAAAAAAATAACAATCCAAGCCAAGCTGTTTTGCTGCTATTGCAGTGGCTCTACAATGATTTGACTGCACTCCACCACATGTAAAAATGGTGTCACACTCATTGTTCAGTGCATCAGCCAGAAGAAACTCCAACTTCCATACCTATTACATGGCACAAAATAAAACAATGATGGCAAAACTGGCATGTACATGTTGTAGGTCAAAATGAAATTCAGGTTAAAAAAGGTTTTATAACCTTGGGTTTAAAAGTGACACAGCAGTCTTGACTTTTACTTTTCGCTTTCTCTCCTCCCTTCTTTTTTCGCTTTTCTTGCCTCATTGTTTTTTTGTCTTGCTGGGCATTTAGTAGGCTTCATTTTGGTGGGAAGAGTTTAAATTAGGAAAGCTTTTAGGATCTTCGGATTAGGTGAAAGGAAAGGTAGGTGAGCAATGGAACAAGATTTTCATGGAGATTTTCAGGTCAATGTCACGTGGTTTTTTGCTTCTTTCTCCGGTGTCCTTGACTGAATTGTGCTCATTCTGGTATGGTTTGAAAGATCTCTTCACTCTGCACAAGTTAGCGAAGAAAGTTGTCCTTGACCGTTAAAACTGAAGCACAAAGGGTAGAAAGGACCTGGATCCGCACGGGCGGTTCAGGGGCGAATGGGTTAAGGGTTGAGTTTCAACATAGAATTAACTGAGTGCTTTTTATTCATGTATGCAATATATGCCTTTACCTTATTTCCCGGCAATGCGCTGCTAGCTAAGCCATCCCTTAAAAATCCCTACTGAAGGATTTGGGATATTCCATGGATGGATTGGAGTGTTTCACTGTGCAAGCTATAGAACAGAGAATAATTCCTGTGCTTAAAAAATGGTTTCAGTCACAAATAAGACAAAATAAAAAACAACAATAATTGCCAACTTTCTCAAGACAGAGGTCTTACACGCAATGGAGATGAATAGGGAAGTTAGGTAATTAGTTTCTTAAGACAGGCTTTGTTGGGACAGCACCCATACATCTTCAAGAGCAAATGACTTGGGAGAAGAGATTGTATGATGCATTCTTGTTGTCTCTGCAGGATCCAAAACTGACTTTTTGGTTGCCAGTTTTTACTAAAGTCTCTTATGGTAGTTGTAACAGAAGAGGGCTACTATACTGATGGAGCACCTTTTTTACGGTTCAACAATGAAAGGATGCAACTTGTTTATGAGTTCACTTTGCTCAATAAGATGTAAAGAAATCACCTCCTTGCCAAAAATATGCAATGAAATCATACATCATTCAATGTTACCCTTAATTATCTCATGCACGAGATCATGGAATTTTGCGTGGAATCTTCCTTGGTGCTCCACAACTGAGGGCAAAAATATTGTCAAACTCTTGGCAATAAGCCAAACCATTCACACCATGAGCTGCAAGGATGATATGTTTCCAAAGAGAAAATTTTAAGTATTTGATAGTCTGTTTCTCTCAATGTACCTTGTTTTTTCCAAAAAGGTTTGTTTTCTATTGCCGATTTGTTTGCCGTGCGTTATCTGTGGGTCATTGTGGGTCGTATGTAACGAAGATAAATGTTGTGTTGTGATGCAGCATGCGGCAGACACTCGCGTTGCTTGGCTTGTTCACTTGGAGTGTTTAAATTCGCACATATTGCGTGCCTATTGCAACTTGAATCAAAACAAGCAAACTTGATTACTCTATTTGGGCGACGCCCAAATAAAAAGAGTAAAGAAAATTTTACTTCCATTGGGAAGTCCCTTGACAGGAGGCTTCATCTGAAGTCTCGGAACCAATTGTTGCCCCCCCCACCCAACGTGGGGACAACAGACCAGTACCGGTTACAAACTGCTTTATACAAATCATCAGGGGTTCCCTGGGGGCAAGCCTCTGGGATGCCCACTGGTAAGTACATTAGGCTGAGGAATTGAGTGAATCGAGTTTGCCCAGGAAATTCGGTGGGGGACTACATAAAAATATTCAGTACTTAAAAGAACAATGCATTTTTAAATAAGTTAAGGCCATCCCACTTTTTTTTTTTCATTTAGCATCAAATGCATTTCCTGATGTCGGGTCGGTCAGTCAGTTTGAAAAAAAAAAACCTAAAAAAAATCACAAGAAGTCTCGGAATAGGAGGCCCTGGTACCACAGGACGACGTTAAAAGTTAACATCCACATATTTGGATTAACTGGTAATAAGCTTAACTGTACAGGGAGAAGGAAAACATCGGCACTAACTTCGTGTACCGGACATAGATGACATATTTAAAACGAAAGAACAAAAACCATGAAATAATACCAAGGACATTTTTCCCTCAACAAAAAACAAAGAAGACCAAAGAGGTCTTTCGTTTTACGTCATCTGTGTCCAGTACACGAAGTTTTGACCAGAACATCATAAGGGCTAAGTTAGATCTAAATTCTATTTTGCGAGTGGTGGACAAGGTAAAAATAGGGGATGTCAAAGCAAAACTTTAGCAAGTTATATCAAAACTACATACTTGAACAAAGAACTGTGGAATATCTTTCAGTGAAGAAGCCCGAGCGCAACTGTGTCAGCATGTTTGAGCCACGAGAAATATTTCTGTTCATTTTCAAATAAAATATCTTGCGTCATTTCTGAGTCCATACCAGTTCCATATTTTGAAGACGAGGTAAAACGATGTTTTTGACGAAGGAAAACGATATTTTTGCTTTTCAAAACATTGAGATCACAATGCGCGAAACGGGACGGAAAGAAATTTTACCGATTCTGTCAGCGGTTTTCCAACTACATTATATAAGAAGCATCAAACCGAACAACACACGACTGTCGACTACGGACTGCGGACTGTGGACAACGGATTCAGGTCCACACCTCCGTGAAAAAACTCTTCTGCCCATATAGTAATTTTTTAAAGTTTTTTAAAGTTTGCAATCGCTAAAAGGGGAATTTCTAATTGTAGCTCTCTGCCCTTGACGCCACCTTACTGCGAGGCTTGGCCCCTCCGAAGTACTCTCCGAGGTTGGGGAACAGGAGGGAATCCCCTTTGAAAGTGACAGGAATGTTCGTCACCTTTCTTAGGGGAAGAATTTGTACGTTTTGAGTGTTCAATATTTTTAACCATAGGGGTATCGCCTATGGTTGTGCGCAAAGAAATATCTTAATCTAAACAATGACTGTTAAACGGTGTTTAAGACACCAGGCTGAAGTTGTCTGCCAATTCACTGCCAATTCGCCGGCTGCCAATTCGACTGGTTGAAGTTGTCTGCCAATTCGATTTAAGCGAGAAATATTCACATTTTTCATCAGAACCAGTAAGAGAACTGTTACATTCGCCTTAAACAAGGTTTTTCAAACCCGTTCAGCTGTTCTGAATGACGAATATTTGTTGCGTGACATCGCAATAGTGGAGTATTTTATCTTCATTTTTATTTAGTTTGATACAAGGTTTGCTACAGAATAACTTTTAATGCTGCATATTACCTGTCATTATTACAATTTTGTTATAATTTATACCGCATGTTTAGCTCATCTCAATGCCCATTACATCCATCTCAACACGTTTAGTACGAGAAAAAGCGTCACAAACATGGAAGATTTATAACACTTGTAGCTTTTACGAAAGTTTCGAGTGTTCAATAACTTTTCACATGCAATTTCAATTATCAGTTAAATAATTTCATTGTAAACCTTACCGTATATTCAGCCCATCTCAATGTCTTTTACTCCCATCTCAACACGTTTACTGTGAGAAAGGGCAACACGAACAACGTACTTTTACTAAGAACAGAAGCTTGTGTGAGCATTTCCGTCAGGGAATAACTTGTCGCGTGACATTTCAATTATTGCAAAAACAGTTTTAATGTAAACCTCACTCTACAATTAACTCATCTCAATGCTCTTTAGACCCATCTCAACACGTTTACTGTGTCAAACGGCAGCACGAACAGCGTACATTTACTATGACTAGACGCTCGTACAAGCGTTTCCGGTGTGGAATAACTTGTCACGTGACATTTCAGTTGTTGCAAAAACAGTTTTAATGTAAACCTCACTGTACAATTAACTCATCTCAATGCCCTTTAGACCCATCTCAACACGTTTACTGTGTGAAATGGCAACGCCAACAACGTATATTAACCTAGACTAAAAGCTCGTGTGAGCGTTTCCGGCATGGAATAACTTGTCACCTGACATTTCAATTCTTACAAAACCACTTTTAATGTAAACCTCACTGTACAATTAACTCATCTCAATGCCCTTTAGACCCATCTCAACACGTTTAGTGTTTGAAACGGAAACACGAACAGCGTATATTTACTAAGACTAGAAGCTGGTGTGAGCATTTCCTGTATGGAATAACTTGTCACCTGACATTTCGATTCGTACAAAAACAGTTTCAATGTAAACCTCACTTTACAGTTAACTCATCTCAATGCCTTTTAGTCCCATCTCAACACGTTTACTTTGTGAAATGGCAACACCAACAACGTATATTTACCAAGACTAAAAGCTCGTGTGAGCATTTCCAGCATGGAATAACTTGTCACGTGACATTTCAGTTAGTGCAAAAACAGTTTTAATGTAAACCCCACTGTAGGATTAATTCATCTCAATGCCTTTTAGACCCATATCAACACGTTTACTCTGTGCAAGGGCAACACGAACAGCGTATATTTACTAAGACTAGAAGCTGGTGTGAGCATTTCCTGTATGGAATAACTTGTCACCTGACATTTCAAGTCGTACAAAAACAGTTTCAATGTAAACCTCACTGTACAGTTGACTCATCTCAATGCCCTTTAGACCCATCTCAACACGTTTACTGTGTGAAATGGCAACGCCAACAACGTATATTAACCTAGACTAAAAGCTCGTGTGAGCATTTCCGGCATGGAATAACTTGTCACCTGCCATTTCAATTCTTACAAAACCACTTTTAATATAAACCTCACTGTACAATTAATTCATCTCAATGCTCTTTACACCCATCTCAACACGTTTACTGTGTGAAACAGCAGCACGAACAACGTATATTTACTGTGACTTGAAGCCCGTACGAGCGTTTCCGGTATGGAATAACTTGTCACGTGACATTTCAGTTATTGCAAAAACAGTTTCAATGTAAACCTCACTGTGTAATTAACTCGTCTCAATGCTCTTTAGACCCATCTCAACACGTTTACTGTGTGAAACGGCAACACGAACAGCGTACATTTACTAAAACTAGAAGCTGGTGTGAGCATTTCCGGTATGGAATAACTTATCACGTCACATATCAATTCTTACAAAACCAGTTTTAATGTAAACCTCACTGTAGGATTAACTCATCTCAATGCCTTTTAGACCCATATCAAAACGTTTACTCTGTGCAAGGGCAAAACGAACAAC
>CALNXK010000426.1:102500-137500 GCA_942486035.1 Porites lobata
CTTTAATACTTGTCTTCGTCAATGAAAAATGTTGTCTCTGTACATGTTTCACCGAATTATATTTCTTTTATTAGATTTTTTTATTGATTGTTGGTAGTCTCTCTTGTAATTTTAATCGCCGTGCCGTTTGTTTTCAATCGTTCAGTGAACATCGTTTGCAGGAGTACTCACAGTGCCGCGGGTATCAAACCGGCGCTTTTAAAGATTACACATCGATAAAACAATTTAATAAAACTGAATAAACATAATAATTTCTTTATTATGTTGTAGCTTAACTCTAGTATGTTCGTTCAAACACTCGGTACAGTTCGCACTGCAAAAGTGAGAACCGGCTGGCCGTATATGATTTTGGAAATTTTTTTAACGGTTTAAAAAGCCCATTGGTGCTTCGATCGTCCTGAATATTGAATGAGTGCAATTTGTGTTGCAAAATTGTGAAATACTGCATTCTGTCCGAGGTCTGTATCTGTACCTCGGATGTGATGTATAAATGGTATAAAAGGTTGGTTTACGCGTGCACGCACCAGGATTTGTTGGCAAGATTTTGTAAAGTAAACCTGTCGAACGCAAAAAAATTCGGCCTGATTTTTTTTCCAGGCTTAATATTAATCTTACGGTGATCAAGAGCCATTATGGCTCCTAAATGTGATCGAAGATGATTGCTATTTTTTTGGGTGTACATATGAGGCTATCAACTTGATGTAAGATTTTGTTCACTCTTTGGCTGTTTGCAAATTATTTTTCTCTAAAATCACCTAGCCTTTCCCTCAAAAGTCACATGAATGTGCTATGTGCTCTAAAGTTAACTGAATTGTGGAATACAAGTTTATTGTTTGATTTAAATTATAAATATATTAATGGGAGCCTCGCTTTTAGCCCTGGCTAAATCTATATATTACATTTAATTCTGTTCGAAGAAGAATGGACATGTGGGGGGCCACGTGGGGTTAGACAGCTATTGACCAATCTGCAAAGTGGGAGTTCACCTTTTTATTATTATTATTTTTACACCCGGTCTTGTAGTGATCCGTTTTCTTGATTGTCGTAATCTTCATAATTTTTATTTCTTTCATTCAGAACGGTAAACTAGGATCGCTGATGAATCCCCAATAGAAACCCTGCTTTGCTGTTTCTCTAGTCCAGAGTGCAAGCTTGTGTCAAAGAAGCCATTTTACCGTCATACAAATCAAATACCCCACCTAAAAAATTATAACTTCACAAGAACAATTTAATTAAACTGCTAACGCACGTATAAGCAGTGAGGGAACTTGCGAATAACAAAGAATTCCGATAAACCGAGGCAAAAGACGATGCGGATGTACCGGTATCATGATTCCGCTCAGACGTGGCGTTCGAGGTCCGGATCGCGGCCCCTTCGCTTCCCTCCCTCTCTCTTTTCTTTTTCAAACATATTGCAAGTCCTCGTTCGAAGACTGTAATTCACTGCCTAAAATCTTGCAAAGAGTTCCTCGCAAATCCTATTGGGCGCGCTTAAAAACCGCTATTCTATCGCTTGTTTCGACGAATTCAGCACAGATATATCAAGCAAAGAATTGAGTTCGTCTAGGATAACTGTGGACGGCTTTCTTCGGCGAAGAAGTTATAAGAAATCTTCGCTTTCCCAAAATCTGATCTTGGAAAAACCCGCGTAAAATTGTTCTGTTTTCCTTTTCCACTCTTTGTTTCTTGGCTCTTGATATACAAGAGGGTACTCTGACGTCACACTGACGTCATGAAAGCGATCTCGCACTGAGTGTATCAGACAGGAGAGGAAGAGAAACGAAGGGGCCGCGATCGACCTCGGACGTCTGACGAGAATCTGGCTAGCGCAGATGGACAATTAGCTAATTGGGGTTTCTGTTGTTCGAAACTTTTAATTATAATGCTTGAAAGACATTTGATTATGTCATAAAGCTGGGACTATGTCATTTCCAATCCCTCTCTTTGCTTACGGTTAATTGCGAGAAACTGGCAAATCTTAGAATTTATAATTAGCTGGCCTTTTGCTTTGGTCACTGTATTTATGTCCATTCCCTCTCTAAGACTAACCTGCAATTAGGCGGTCATTCCTTTCTTGTCCTTTCAAAGACGAGTGGAAAAGGAAAAATTCGCGGACGTTGTCGCTTTCCCAGAAGTAAAAAAAAAAAAAAAGAAGATGAACGGCTGGTAGTCCGTTCCAGGCGTTCTGATGGTTGGGACGGCTGGTGGCAGGTTACTCTCAGACCTTCACGGTTTTTATTTTAGCTTCGAAGTTATTTCGTTTTACTCCTCCTTCTTTCACATCTCTCAATCCCTTAGAGACATTTTTCAGATCATTGCAACCCCATTCTAGCAGTCACAATTGGGGAAAGTAGAAGAAACAACAACAACAACAACAACATCTTTATTTCTTACATTAAATATACAAATATCACACCACGTGCAAATAGGAAGGCTAATCGAGGCAGGTGGTGTGTAGACGGCTTAAGATTTATTACGAATAGTTCAAGTGAAAAAGTACCATATTTATAATAAAAAAGGTCCGTCACGAGAGAAATTGAGATAAGAAAATCGAGGCAGCTATTTAGATAAGCGGAGCCTAATATTTTTTAAAATCGGAGATTATCGTGTTTAGGTCAGCATATCTATCCTGAACTTCAAATATTTTCGACAGAATTGTATGAACCTTTTCCTTAAAGAGAGATTTTGAAGAATTTCGTAAATTTTCAGGTATACTGTTCCAAATTTTGGCTCCCATAATAGAAAACGAATCATTTTTCATTATGTTCCTTCGATGCATGTTCTTGGACCTCAACTCTCTCTTCTAATCTCTTGATATCCTTTCGTGCATTCTCTAATTGCTTCTTCAGACTATCATTGCTTTTTTTCAGTGATTTCATTTGGTCAGACTGACCACCTTTTGCCATTTTGGCCAAATTTTCACAGAGCTACAAAAGTTGCGTCCGCACTGTACGCACACATGCGCACACACCCCAGTATGAGAATTCCCGGTTCAACTCCGACGCTTCCGGTTATATAGAACTAGAAAATGCAGTCACGCGAAACAAGCCGTGCACACGAAATCAAGTCGCCTCTGAATGAATGAAAAAAAAAAAATTCATAAGGAGGCTGAGTAGAATTACATTTTCCGATTATATCATATATCCTAAGCTTTAATTATAGTTATAGATATGAAATAAATCTTATCCGGATAATGTACGCAGCTAATTCATCGATTCTGTACAGCAAGGAAAAAACTGGCCGGATACTGGGCACCTGACATCAATACTTAGTGAATGTTTCTGGCCTCCTTTATTCCAAACAAATTGAATATCAGAATTAATAAATTTCCTGAGAACCTTACTTCTTTAAGTATCTTCACTTTAAATATAAAACAATTTCTTTGAAAATATCACATATAACCAAACCATTTCTGAACAGCACTAGTTTTGCTGCGCAGTAAACATCGTAAATATTAGCCATGAACAGTTTACTCACCTGAACAGAACGGCGCCTTCTGCATATCGCGTATGGAGAAAATTGAAAATTAAAACGGATTGCAGTTAGGCTGATTGGGGTTTCTGTTGTCTGCGACTTTCAATTATAATACTTGAAAGACATTTGATTGTCATAAAACGGTGACTAAATCAGTTACAGTCTCTTTCTTTGCTCACGGTTAATTGCGAGAAACTGGCAAATCTTAGAATTTAGCTGGCCTTTTGCTTAGGTCACTGTATTCTATTTCCATTCCCTCTGTTATAGACTAACCTGCGATAAGGCGGTCATTCTTCCCTTGCTCTTCGAAAGGTGATTGGAAAAGGAAAAACTCGCGCACGTTTTCGCTTTCTAGGAAGAAAAAAGCAGAAAAAAAGAAGATGAACGCCTGGTAGTCCGTTCCAGGCGTTCAGATGCTGGGGACGGCTGGTCGTAGATTACTCTCAGTTCTTTGTTTTCATTTTAACTTCGAAGTGATTTCGTTTTACTCAATTTTTCACTATCATATGCTTTCTAAAAACAGGTGGCGGTTTGTCTTCCAGGTGAGAAGAAGACGAAAGAAAGTTCTGCTCCCAGGGTAGTAATAGGCCATTTTCATCTATGACGTCATTTTACTGCTACGACCAAAATCCTTCAGGGTTTTGCTTTCTTGTGCAAATTAGGGCTTCATTGTCTTGTTATTTAAGGTTCAGTAAAACGGGCAACAAAAAACGTCCAGCTTGTTTTGCAACATTGCTGCAAAATGAGTTGAATAGCGATGCTGTGCGTTTTACCATCAGCCATTGCAACAAATAAACTTGAAAGGTTCAACCTCGTCCCCAGGGCTTTTCCCTTAAAAAATGGGTGGGGCGGGAAAAGCAAACCATCTCGTCTGCCATGGGATAGACAAACACCAAGTCTGTTCAATCGTCCTTGAAGCTGCATAGAAATGGGCATTGAAGTTCATTAGAATTAATAAAGACTTAAATGTTACAAACAAGGTAATCCCACACAGAGACAAAACCATCTTCACATACACGTCTAGCACTGACACATAAAATCAAATCAAGTACAACGCAACAAATTACCGTTGAACTTCATGCAACACATAACAAAATGCACGGCACTGGTTTGAAATTTTATGATCTTGTCAGAACTCCATCCATCAGGTTCTTATTTTCCTCTACTTTAATATTCAAGGAAGTGTGGATTTGAATAAAATATAAGAAATGTCACAGGTAATGTACGTATTAAATAGATCAGTAATTTATGTAAACTCGTAATAATAATTGGAAATCAGGGGAGTGCATTCGATTGAATGGGAGGTGCTGGCAGGGTAGTGAGTGCATGCCAGTAGTAACGGCTGCAATACTTGATGAGCTTGTAAGATTGAAAAATCAAACTCAAACATAATAAGCTTATATCTACTTAAAATGTGGTAAGTGTGCTTTCGTCTCACATCTTCCATAAAACAGAATTATAAACATTCTAGATAAAGAATTTCATGCTTTCTGTTTTTACACAAATAATACAATTGGTGTGTGTTTTGGGTTTTCATTCTGGATGTTTACAAAGTCTCAAAAATTGTGCCGTCTTTCAAAATTGCGTAGCAAAGAGCAAGACCTCCACTTGAACCTGTACAACTACACAAAAACAGTACAAACCTTCTTGGTAACTATTGTGTTGAGGGACCAGTCATAAAGTACGGGGGGGAGGGGGGGGCTATGAAAATTTTTTTCTTAAAAAAAAGCGTTTCAACAGACTCAGCTCATGCCATCTTTCGTTCATAACAACCGAGTAGAGAAAGCAGAACTTGACACGCACATCACGCTCTGTGTTTTCCATTCCTAAGTTCTTTCCAGACACGGCATTCATGATCTCTATGAAAAAAGGCACAATACTTTTCATTTCTGTCCAAACGCGATCAAAATCAAATCCCTTCAAAGTCTCGAAGCTGTTCCTGTTGCTATATAAAACCGAGCCATCGGAGCGTCGGCATAACGTTTGACAAGCTGCGGCTATTTCATCTTTGATTGTCAATTTTAGTGCTGCAATCACACTCGGGGAACGTTGCTTTATGACATCGGCAATGACGGCTGGTTGTGTGTTTGTTACCCGAATGAATTCTTCAGTGTCACCATCGATGAGTTTGGAAGCGTCGGGTAGCGAAGGTGTGTCATCCTGAAGAACAGATGCTAGAGGCAAAAACGATGGATTAGCCTCTTTCATGGGTTATCGTTGTATGGCTTGAGCTGGAGCCTCTCCGAAGTTGAGTTGCTCGGAGGAGCTTTCCGCGAAACGACGGAGCTCGCTGGTTGAGCGCTTTGAAGGCGGCTTGCACGACGGGGAGAGCTCTACACAACGCTTCACTGAACACAGTTGTTCCAGCTGTATTTGCATTTGCATACACCTTTGTCTGAAGTCACTCGCCTTGGACACAAATCCATGGCACTTCCTGCATATAAGCGTCGAGAGGGAAACACTTTCAGTTATGTCAATTCCACAAACTTCGAATCTTTGAGGAAAGATCTCTCTTACTGCCTTCCTTTAACTCGCTCTACCGAAAACACGAGTCAAGTGACGGCTCTCAAATGCTTCGCAGCAAAACCGGCAAATTAAATTTCGAGGATGAATCTCTTTAGGAGTTGATTCCCGTCAATTTTCAGAATTTTGCTCTTTCTACGCAGCCAGAATGGCTAGTTTCGCGGGAGATTTCCTCCACCTCCCGGAAAAATTAATCACAAGTCAATAGACTAATGTATTTTTCTGAAGAACCGTCAACCAATGAGGATGCAGAATTGACCACAGGAATTCATACATTACCGATCATATGAATATTTAATAAAGACACGTGACCAGCCGATGCCAGGGCCTTTTCCCGCCCCACCCATTTTTTAAAGGAAAAGCCCTGGGGAAGAGGTTGTTGTTGTTGTTGTCTCTTTCCCTCGTCTCGCGCTTCGCGCTCATGTCGCGCTCCGCACGAAATATCGCGTTCGCCCCGCTTGGCTCATAAAGCGCCTGTCATGCAGGCTATATGCATTACAGGAATCACGAAAAAGATTCTGGAAATAGTATTATGAAAATATGACCATGGGCGGTGGGAGAAAAGGGAAGAGGGGGCCATGACTCCAGTAGCGCAAGCTAGCGCACATCAGAGTTGTGGCGCGAAGCACCAAGATGTACGCCCGATGCTGTTTGGTTTCCTCGTTATTTTCACCCACCAGTACAGGCTAACGGAATTATGTATCCTGAATGCCGAAAATGTTGAGAAGGTATATAGCCGGCCTTTCAAGCAAATGTCATGACGAAAAACAAAGAAGATTTAGTATTATTTTAACGATAAATATCATGCAGCCGCGGGGAATGTCATGGCAAGTCTCGCGATGTTTCAAAACGAGTGTCGTTAACGTTTTGCAGCTTTTGCGGCCTCTGATTTAGAGAAGTCATATAACAAAAAAAATTTTCTGAGCGGAATAGAATGGAAAAAACGCCGATAGCCACAGTTTAAAGCGTTCACCGCTGGAAGGCTTTATCACGCCCCGTAAAGTTGTAGAAACTTCCACTCAACTCCGTTGTTTTGAGGAATGTCATGACGAGTCTTTCGTTATTTGTAATTGAGCGTCACTCATGTTTTTGGCTTTTGCGGCTTCTGATCCATCGAAGTCATCAAGAAAAATTGCCTATCCTGAGCCAAATGGAATGTGGAAAACGCCGATGGTCAAAGTTTAAAGTTTCAACTGCTGAAAGGCTTTATCACTCAAACGTAAAGTTTGCTGAAAGCTCTACTCAACTGTCCTGTTTGAGCAATGTCACGACGAGTCTTTCGCTGTTTCAAAACGAGTGTCCGCTCAAGATAATGGCTGTTGTAACTTCTGATTTACGGAAGTTGTCAAACAAAATAGCCTATCCTGAGCGGAATAGAATGGAGAAAAAGCTGATGGTCACAGTTTAAAGTGCTAAGTGCTGGAAGGCTTTATCACTCGACGTAAAGTTGCTTAAAGCTCTTTTATACGGTTTGAGCAATGTAATGGCGAGTCTTTCTCTGGGCTAAATCAAGCGTCACTCAAGATTTTGGCTTTTGCAGCTTCTGAGTCATCGAGGTCATCAATCAAAATAGCCTATCCTTAGCAAAATTAGACCGTTCACAGTCCCCTATTTTTTCGTGAGATCGTCGAAACGATAGCGCGTCTTACTGTTAATGGAGGACATCTTGATTTTCAAATGTACCTGGGGGGCGGGCGTCGGGGATTATAGCTGTAGGGGAAGGGGGGATTTTTCTCGCTTCCTCCCAAACCGCCCCCGCCCCCTAAGTAGTTTTCACACTCATGCAAGATGGCAGCCCGTAATAGTCTGGCAGCATTTGTACTTCCGTGGGAAGTTCGTGCTGAAAGCAAGCAACTGGTCTAGAGGTATTAAGAAGACCTCGAGTAACAAGAAAAATCTAGTTGCCGGTTTTGTAACCCAAACCGAGGCTTTTCAGGGGGTTTAAAAAATTAACCTAACAGACTATGTATGAAAACAAGGCTGGGAAATAAAATGTCTTAAAACTTTACGAAACGTGGATAAAATGACACCAAAATAACAGGAGATGTAAAACTCGATGTTGTCAGTTTTTTCCATAGCAGCTCATAGCCAATAGGACACTTCACTAGTCATGTATGAAAACAAGGCTGGGAAATAATATGTCTTAAAACTTTACAAAACGTGGATAAAATGACACGAAAATAACAGGAGATGTAAAACACGATGTTGTCAGTTTTTTCCATAGCAGCTCATAGCCAATAGGACACTTCACTAGTCACGTGACAAAGCTAGCATGAGGCTGAGAAATAAAACTTCTTATACCTTTCTTAACTGTGGATAAAACGAAACCAAAATAACGGGAGACATACAACTCAATGTTTCCAGTGTTAGCCTAAGTCAATGGAATACGACGCTAGTCACGTGACGAATCTAACATGAAAACGAGGCTGCGAAATAAAGCTTCTTTGCAGTAGCTCTTTTAACTGTGAATAAACCAAAACCAAAATAAAGGGGATATAAAACACAATGTTGTCAGAGTTTGCCTAAGCCAGTGGGAGCTAGTGGGACGTTGCCACTAGCCACGTCACAAAGTTAGCATGAAAGCGGAGCTGAGTTATAAACATATTATAACGTTAGCAACTGTGGATGAAATGAGACCCAAATGGTACGAAATATGAACCTCAATGACTTCAGTTTTGACCTTAGGCAAACACTTACTCACTAGTGGCTGAATTAGGTATTCTCTGGGATTTTACGTGTCTAATCATATGGCCAAAGTAACACAGAAATGTGTTGGTTTGTAAAATTTTTGACTGGTCCTTTAATGTCGATTAAAAAAAACAGCTGTTAAAACTGTTTTGGAGGTGTGAAGCTCTGGGGGGATCACCAGAGCTGTAACATGAAACTCAGTCAGGAAATCAAACTAAGCTTCAATCAGTTTCTCGTGAAAATTTTCTATCCCTAAGCATTCTGTTCCTGCTGTGGAAAGGAGTTGGTGGTTGTGGTATAACAACTTCACCTCTTAGTGTTCTTCATCCGTCAATAAATCAATCAGAGTAAAGGACTGTTAATATGATCCTGATTAGAAGAAAAAAGCTTCCTATTAAAAGCACCATGGTGAAGAAGAAGAGAAGACCAAATGCAAAATCCCTATCTGACCTCATTGACATGGATACACAAATCAAAGAAAGACTATCGTCAACTCGTGGGTACGTTGTTTAGAAAATAATCAATTAGTTATCACCTCTGGTTTTCCCACAGTGAATTTTAGAAAATGGTAGAGATTCATATTATAAATATACTATCGTTGTTCTGGAAACACAATACTTTTCTTGCTGTTTATTGCACTTTAGTAACAGTTATTTAAGTATATATTTAAAAACAAACCAAAAAAAACAGCAAAACAAATAAGCAAACAAAACAAAACAAAAAAGAAAAAAAAAGGAAGAAGAGAAAAAGAAGGTCATTAGCGGGATTTGAACCCAGTACCATCGGGTTGACCCGACCTCACATAGCCACTACGCCATTGAGGATGGTCACGTGATTTGGCGAAAAGTCTCTAATTTAATGCCTTTTTCATGGAACTTCCGCCGGCAAACGACCGGGGCAAACGATCGAGCCATAAAAACGAGTTGAAGCAATGGGGTGAAATTAAGGCTAATTGAAACCAGGCTACTGACAACTAAACGCATTTCATACAACGACACAACTCCTCCGCGAAGTAGGACGCAAAACATTAGCTTATGTTTTCTTATCTCGATTTCCGCTGTTATTTTAAAAAGGTAATGCTCAAACTCACATCCATTTTCCCCCCGTGATCTTGGGGAGTCCTTAAGAAGAAAATACCATACATTTCACCAGTCCGTATTTTATAGTCCGTATTTTATACCCAGTCCGAAGTACGTAGTCCGCAGTCCGTGTTTTATACTGACCGCCAGAAATTCATTCATACACATAACCTACTACAGTGCTACAAGGTAGGAGATCAAGCCAGCGTCGAAGTTGAAGGAGTCGAAGAGCAAATGCTCATCTTCTTGTCAAGTTTAACGCCTGGACGGGTCAAAGGCTTTTGAATCGTACTAATTTGAAATATTCCTGCCTGTCTTAAACTTGGTAAGACCTCTATCCTAACCGTGCTGTAGCGCACGATGCACGCTCGCAGCGAGGAATTTGATGCCACCGAACTTCGGCGAGCGCGTCCTTCTTTGGAAACGATAGATCTTCGCGCTCTCGAGTTCGGACCCGATTAATTACGAAGTGCGTCTACTACGAGTGAGTGAGTGACTCATTTGCATATCTCAGTCCCTGCAATAACTCATGGTACGCTGGCGCGTACCCACGAGTTAAAAACGGATGGGCTGACACCCAGCATACCACAACTAAGAAACTGCTTTTTAAGAACCTGTCAGGCTAAAATTTTGCCAGTTAGGATGTCTTATTAAAAGAACCCTCAAATTTGAAACAAATTGCTAATCATAACCATTACAATTTCCTCAGATTTGATTGGTGCATTAACTGCTTCATTTTTATTTAATCATTGTGCGTGGTTGAAGTCAGACAGTTGCCTGTAATCGGACAGTTACATTAGCAAATCATATTAAGTGCACTCAACTAAGTCCACCCATCACGTTATCACAATTACCGCTGTAGTAACAACCACTTACCCAAACAAAATGAGGATTAATCCAAAATGGACGAATATGCAACATTTAGGCAGTGTCTCCACCAGTGATACTTTCATTTCACTGCGTATGGGCTTGGGCCCAAACCGGAGAGCGTTGTTGTTTGTTTGTTTGTTTAGTTTTTGAACATTCGTCACAGGCACAACACCAGTACTTTTTTCTAAACATTTCTTTTTTATGCACGATATATATATGAAAAAATCAGGTGGGGTTAATAACGAAACAAGCACACGTTTTTCTTACTAATACTTCACAATACTTTTATTTACCCAAAAGTTTCGATCAGCTGCAATGACTAATATATGCTTGTAATAAATTGCTCGGCTTGAAAAATGAATAACAAAGGAATTTTAAGGACAGCCGTCTATGTACATATATTTTGATTACATTCCTTTGTTAGCCTGAATCTCAGCCGTCTCGAGTGAGCGGGCGGAGAAAACGGCTAAAATTCAGGCTAATTCCTTTGTTCAATAACTAAATTGTTTCTATATATCATTGCATGGACTACCTTCTCGCCAGGCTCTAACTACGAAACTAGACTGAGCGGTGCGTGATTTTCTTAAACTGAAAAAATCCATTTACGTTGAAAGAACGTGGTGAGTTTTACAAATAGCGCAAAAGAAAAAAAAAGGAAGAAAATGAGACTGTGAGTAACTAGTATTTTTTAACTTTGCTAATTTCCTAAAAAGGCTATGAAATACAGAGAAAGAGAAAACTGAACGAAATTTTAAACTTTTAATGTGGTATACGGTTACGGTGTGCATTATAAATTGTGTTTTTTGAACAGATACACTGATGTCATTATTAAATTAATTGCCACCACAATCACATTTTCAGAGTTGTGTTTACTTCAAGCGCTTTAGCAAGAAATTCAGCGCTGTCAGAACTGAGGTTATTAAAACGCAAATTTCAAATTTGTCAGAGTTGTGTTTGTTTTTAGCGCTGTAGCAAGTGACTCCGCACCGGCAGGACTAACGTTATTGTGAGACAATTCCAAATTTGTCAGAGTTGTGTTTGTTTTTAGCGCTGTAGCAAGTGACTCCGCACCGGCAGGACCAACGTTATTGTGAGACAATTCCAAATTTGTCAGAGTTGTGTTTGTTTTTAGCGCTGTAGCAAGTGTCTCAGCACCAACAGGACCAAGGTTATTTTCGGACAAATCCAAATTTGTCAGAGTTGTGTTTGTTTTTAGCGCTGTAGCAAGTGTCTTAGCACCAACAGGACCAAGGTTATTTTCGGACAAATCCAAACTTGTCAGAGTTGTGTTTGTTTTTAGCGCTGTAGCAAGTGACTCCGCACCTGCAAGACCAACGTTATTGTGAGACAAATCCAAATTTGTCAGAGTTGTGTTTGTTTTTAGCGCTGTAGCAAGTGTCTCAGCACCAACAGGACCAAGGTTGTTTTGAGACAAATCCAAATTTGTCAGAGTTGTGTTTGTTTTTAGCGCTGTAGCAAGTGACTCCGCACCGGCAGGATCAACGTTATTGCCACGCAAATCCAAATTTGTCAGAGTTGTGTTTAATTTTAGCGCTGTAGCAACTGACTCCGCACCTGCAGGACCAAGGTTATTGAGAAACAAATCCAAATTTGTCAGAGTTGTGTTTGTTTTAAGCGCTGTAGCAAGTGTCTCAGCACCAACAGGACCAAGGTTATTGTGGGACAAATCCAAATTTGTCAGAGTTGTGTTTGTTTTTAGCGCTGTAGCAAGTGACTCCGCACAGGCAGGACCAAGTTTATTATTAATCAAAACCAAATTTGTCAGAGTTGTGTTTGTTTTTAGCGCTGTAGCAAGTGACTCAGCACCGGCAGGACCAAGTTTATTACTATTCAAAACCAAATTCGTCAGAGTTGTGTTTGCTTCAAGCACGGCAGCAATCACAGCAGCAGCAGCGTCATCTATACCTCCATGTATGATCTCACCCTGTTGAAGTGCCAGACATGCGCCAAAGGTACGGGCCAGTTCCATGTAAAAATTACTGCTTTCAATTTTGGTTTCTTTAATGCAATCCACTGCAACAGGAAAATATTTTTTCGCGTATTCGTTCTTTAATTTATTCGCTATACTGATGACAAGAGCTATTGCAATTTCTTTGGATCTTACTGCTAGGAGACCACAGGTAAATTTCAATACCTCTCTCAGCTCTCCGAAATATCTTGTGTCGGTCACCAATATTTCAGGACTGGTTTCTTTGTTAACAAGTTGGCAACAAAGATAATGTGCCGCGAAGAATTCTTGAAAACTCTTATGCGTAAAGCCGTAGCACATACACGGTCTTCGTTTGCTGCTTCCAGGTTGAGCTGATAGAAACCCAAATCCAGGTAAGTCGGCAAGCTTTTTGCCCTCAAAGTACATGTTGTCTTCATACAGGCCTTTTAAAGCTATTAAGCCAAGGAGTTTCAACTCATCTTTGTAGATTTCAATCAGATTCTCATTTTCGACCGGTATACCTTTCTTTTTCCTGTATCTCATAAGAACACATTGTACTATTTCCAAGTACAACTGAGTTCTGATTTCAGGTAAAATACCTTGAAAGTCTTCACAAAGAAGGCAAAGCAGTGCAGTGTTTAAAGGGTTTGCCGCCATCTCTCTGAGCCTTTCCTCATTCTGTATTTTATCCAAGAGCTTTCCGGCCAAATCTTCCTTGCCGACAAAATATTTGTGAATAAATTCTTTGCTATCTTGATGAGTGAAACCTTCAATCTCTAGCAGAGTGTCACAAACCTTTCTCATAGGTATCCCCGCCTCGTGTCGCGCTGTAACCACAAGGTGACATAGGGGAAGTATTTTACCTTGTATGACGTGGGTAAACTCCGGTAGTTTGCTCGAAGGTAGCTCGTCCAATCCGTCAAGTATCAGTAGAACCTTTGATTGTTTTTGTCGAATGAACTCGAAGAATTTCTCTCTTTCCTTTCGTTGAATTTCACCTGGCAAAAGCTGATCGTCAATGGCTTCTCAAAGGTCGGCCCCGATCTCGACATCACGGCATTTCAGCAAGAGCACCATCTCAAATCCCGGAAAGCAATCTCCTTCGCTTTTTATGTTTATAGCCCAGTCGTAAGCAACCTTATTGCAGTATGTCGTCTTTCCCATACCTGCATGGGTTTCCTTCAATCAACACTTTTCTAGGTTGTTCGCATTCTTCGTGGGGATTGAAGATTTCACTCGTTTCAACAACTCTTTGCTCCGCTGTTGCTCTCGCTTTTTTCCCTCTGCTGACCATACGAAGCCGTGTATAAATATCGCTTAGTTGGAACTGAAAGTCGTCGCACCAAGGAAAGGGCGCGAGCCATCCCTCATGACGTTTGTACTTCTGGCGGATGATTTCAATATGCTTGGCAACCAAATCAACTGTTGAGAATAAATGAGAACCAAGCTTTGTTGTAGATATGATTTTGTCTAAAATTGGTAGGTTTGCTAGTTTCCAAGTCCGCAAAACAAATAAATTGAACTACCGGTATAACAAAGCCTGGAAAAGGCGATTGCTGGACAAAACTTAGCTTTTATTAATTATGTCCTTTAGCCAACGTGGTAGGCCTCGAAATCAAGCGTAAAACATTCCATACTAGTGGTAGTGGTGGTGGGGGGGCTTCAATGAGGGCAAAGGTTAGCAGACCACTGAAACTTGCGAAAAGCAAGGAAAAAGGACTACTGTTTATGAACTTTAGGTTAGGGTGTTTGAGGACTCACGGTCACCTATAACCTCCATCCATTTTTTCAACTGTTTTTGGGACCCAAGAGCCCGGGAGCGACACCTGTAAGACAACGATCACCGATCGATCAGTAATACTTGCTTTTAACAGTTCTTTTAGACGGATACTTTTAATTTCTAGCGGACTACAGTGTGGGGAAACTGACCTTCCTCTTTGGTAGCAGAAACCAAAGTCTTCAGAGTCTCACTGATGTCGCTTTTCATCTGCTTAAATTTTTTTCTTGTTCTATCTGTCAGGAAGAATAACTTAGGAGAATTAAACTTTCATCGCACAACTTTCATTGAGGACAATTTAAAGTGGATGTCTGGAAAACCAGGAAACAGACATTCGGAATTCAGAACAGGAAAGGGAATAGCAACAGGAACCGGAACCGGAACCGGAATAGGAAAGCGAATAGAGGTAGGGTTTAAGGGTAGGAAGAAAAAAGACGCAATAAACGATCATATTTTGCTGTGTGATAAGACATAAAGTGTAGCTACCTATAAAAACAGAGATGGTTTTCAGTTAATCACTCAATAAGAACAAGTAGCAATAATGACCAAGAGTTGATAAGAAAAGAATCGACCGCAGGGAGACCACTTCTTTAATAGCCTTCAGGCTCCAGCTCACTCTTAGCCTTCAGATAGTGACGACGGAGCCTCCATTTCAGCTGAGCGCGTCGTCAGTTCGTTTTCTATCTACCCGAATTTTTTAAACGACCACACATTCAAGTAAATTTATAAAGCTGGCCCCTCGCTGGTATGCTGGATTTTGAAAGAAGGGGATGTGAGTTGAGATACACTATTATAATTGGTTTTGAATCGAATAAGGGAACAGGTACTGGGGTAGTTGAGCGAATCTTAAACTACTCTATTGTAGATGTTTCCAACTTTTTTAGCAATATATTTGCATTGTGGACGAAATATAACGTGCGGAGGAGATGGAAACTCCGATAAAATGTAACATCTGTAAGATTTTCAGAGTCGCAAGATGTAAGCGGATTAATTGCGAAGTGAATCTAATTAACCTTTCTCTACTTTTCATACGTGACACGTTTTCATTTCCACCGTCAATGCAGTCAGTTGAATGAGAGGCTAGAGGTTAGGCTGGTGCCCTTATTTTGAATGAGACGAGGGGTACTATCTTCTTAAAGCGTTTGGCTGTCTCTTCTGGTAAAGTTGAGGTTTGAATACCGTATAATATGTGACTCTCGATAGGATTTTAATGCTAAAGGTGAAAGCACGCGCACGACACGCTTTCACTTTAAAACAAAAGAATTTATTTTAACACACTTTAGCACGCTTGCAATTTTGCCTCATCACCAATTTCTTTTGTTTCAGAGGACACGCTTGAGACAATTAAGCGTGAGAAAGTCGAACAAAAGAGCGTGTTAAAGTTTTCAAACAAAAGCTCCGTGCGAAAAAGCACAACACGCTTTCAGTGTGCGCAAAAGCACGCAAGGCTTGTTATCTATAAGCTTAATATATTTCCTCTACAAAAAGGAATCGTAAATGATTATGAACGGCACCCTTTTTTGGTAACTATCGAGAAAGAAAAAGTTCTACCTCAGCGATCGCAGCGATAGTATCTGATTGAAAAAACCTTGTCGCTTGGAAAGTGTAAACAGTGAACGGTGGGACCTACTGGATTTATGTGTAGAACTATCATGACGAGATTCATAGAGGTCTGAAATCGTAGACCCTGCTGATGTTCGCCTATTCAATAGGCGAACATCAGCAGGGGAGCTCTATAGAAGTAATCAACTTTTTACGGCTCATTTGCTTGGAGGTGACAAATTCTCACAGCAACTGATCAATTCCTGTACGTCAACTAGATTTCGGTTCAACAAAGAACTCAATTACAAAATAGCCGCATTAGAAGTCTTTCTACCGAACCAGAATGCATTTGTCTTTGTGGCTTCTCTTAAAATTTATTGTACTTCGAGAAGAGTGATTTTACGCACTTCTTGCGGGGGAATTTTCCATTGTACATTTTGTTTACTTGTATTTATTAAACACTAGGGGCAAGTTATTTAGTAGACTGTTCACAGTCCTCTATTTTTCGGTAAGATCGTCGAGATCGAGCGCTTTGCGTTTCGGGCTGCATCTTGCATGAGTGTCAAAACTACTTAGGGGGCGGCGGCGGTTTGAGAGGAAGCGAGAAAAATAGAGGGACTGTAATAACATCACTGCAGCTCGCGTTCAGGAGGCGTGACAGGAATTTCACGCCTTTTACCATTCATTAAGAAACTCCGCTGGCGATGAAAAACATGCCAGACACATTTAGCATCGATTACGCGCTGACTCGTCCCCAGTCGTCTCTCTTGAGAAAGGAGAGAAGCGCGAGGGGTGATGGAAAAGGGGGGGGCGAGGGGGTGATGATAGTTCTACCCATAAATCCAGTAGGTCCCACCGTTCACTGTTTACACTTTCCAAGCGACAAGGTTTTTTCCCATCACCCCTCGCGCTTCTCTCCTTTCTCAAGAGAGACGACTGGGGACGAGTCAGGATTACGCGTGTTTACAAAATCTCCCTTCGAAACAGTGATTTCATAATGTTTCTAGGCCATTCCTACAAATAAAATCGGCAAACAGGCACAAGAGAAACATTTTCCTAATCGAATGGCTAAGCATGCTCGCTTGACCATAGACTATAACGGTTAAAACGTCCCGATAAAAAGCCTGGCATTTCTGACAGGTCATCTTTTTTGCGTCGGCGTTGCCTTAAATTTCAATTCATTTGGTACAAACTGTGTTACAACATTCCCACGGCCGGGCTGCTTCCAAAGCATGTTGGCTTACGTGATTCATCCGCAAAATACCATAAATCGTTCGTGTGTTTGCCCAAGTTGTACCTTATGGTATGAAAGCGTGCGTTTTATCGAAACGACGACTTATCAACGACCTGTCAGTACTAGACCCGTTGTCAACGCAATTAACATCTATTGTCTAATGACCAATCAAACGCCTGCGTTGCTGGTACAACGCGCTCCGTGAACGCAAACCGCAGGATGTTATTACAGTCCCTCTATTTTTCTCGCCTATTTCCCCCTAGAGCTATAATCCCCGACGCTCGCCCCCTCGGTACATTTGAAAACCAAGATGGCCGTCATTAACGGTAAGACGCGCTATATCTCAACGATCTCACGAAAAAATGGGGGACTGTGAACAGTCTAGTTATTTAGTCCGTATATTTATTTTACAAGATTGCGTTATAATTAAGCCATTTTGAGTTTGCCCAACGCTTTTATCAAACCACATTTATTTTGAACAATTTCAATAAAGCATATAAGGCAGACTGGAAAAGCACTTATTTTCTTAAGTTAACTCACCAAGAAAGAGGCCTGGAGGTCCAATGATTTCTTAAACCGCGGCCTAAGGTAACCCGTAACGGTTTGAAAGTAGTGTCACTCTATTTTCTTTTTCCTTCTCTCGCAAGTTAAAGTGAGAGTTCACGGAGACTGTGCGGTTTTCTAGAGTGCGTTCAGAAGCTGCCTTAACGAAAGCGTTACGACACTATCGGAATTAAAACATTGTGGAAATTATTAATTTAAAGCCGCGGAGTATTTTCCCCAACAATGAATAATATTACTTCTAACTTTCTGCGATCACGCTGCAAAATTTTTAAGATTATTTTTCAACCGAATAGGCAACGAATTTAATGCGATGATCATGTTCACTTTCATACCTTCACCCGCATTTCATATATTTCAATTTTATGCTTATGTAAACGCAAGGCTTTTTTTGGAACCTTCATTCAAGGCCAGAACTAACACTAACCGCTAAACGGAAACTGCCTTATGCAAAAACTTTTAAAATTGACGCGCTGTTTTAAAGGCCTCACTGGATCTGGATGGGGTTAAATTCAAACGTAAGCGAAACACTTGCAATATTTCAAAGAGCACTTGAGCAAGGCGATACAATACTGGGAACTAAATGCTTAAACAATGTCTTAAAAATGAAGCTCATTTCCCTCTGAGACACCCGGAGAATATAATTTTCACAGAGCCACAGCCTAAAAAGGCTAAGCTGCCCTGTTGCATCAGGAAGGCCAAAATGTTTTAGTTAATGCTAGACGGGGATTCAAACAGTATCTGAAAAGCGCGTTTTTAGTTCCCTCTGAGACACCCGGAGAATACAATTCTCACGGAGCCACAGCCTAAAAAGGCTAAGCTGCCCTGTTGCATCAGGAAGGCCAAACTGTTTTACTTAATGCTAGACGGGGATTCAAACAATATCTGAAAAGCGCGTTTTTAGTTCCCTCTGAGACACCCGGAGAATATAATTCTCACAGAGCCACAGCCTAAAAAGGCTAAGCTGCCCTGTTGCATCAGGAAGGCCAAACTGTTTTACTTAATGCTAGACGAGGATTCAAACAATATCTCGCCTTCGGCTTCGTCAATAAGAGATCTAGGTACGAGATTACCAATTCTAAAGGGCTTTTTATGGAAAAACTATTAGGGGTTTTTCGTCCCATTGAAACATGTGGAAGAAACAGTCATCATTCAGTCCAATAAGCAATTCAACATTAGAATACTGAACTTTTCGATGTTTGCCGTTCAGAAGCGATTACTTTTGTATTGACTAGTGCGTCTCTGGAATGAATCAGTTAAAAGCTTTGCAGCTATTGTGGCCTCTTTATTTTTAATTTAAAAAAAAGCCACATTCAGGTGTAGAATCAGTCGCGTCTTGGTCTGTTGTATCTTGGAACACTGTTGGTTGTTTGTTTTATAATTATCATTTAAAAAATTAAACACGTCAGTTTGGTAGTCACCTGAGGAGGGAGGTAGACTCGTCTTTCCATTATTGTAGTGAGGCCAGTCTTCAAAAATGATGGGATTACTGAGGATATGAGCAACAAATGATGCAGCCATTGTACTCGCAAAGGGTCGCCATGCATTTTTCTCAGAGTTTTTGCCATCTGCGAAGTCCGACACGCCTTTTATAATTATCCACTCAATGTTCAGGTCATGTGCTGCTGAGTAAACACCTGAAAGTGAAGATAACAAGTAGTAGATAACACATTTCCAAGAGAAGGATCTGGAATTTGACCAAAGATCTAAAAGTATGATGGGTTTTTGTTTGAATCAGCTAATGTTTTCCTTTTTCGACGTTCCAATTGCCCTCAGCGCCTTCGTAGTTGCTCAAGCTCCCAAATATATTTTTTAAAGTGTACGGTTTAGAAAAGAATTGAAGCCAGTTTATTTCAATTCTCCATTGGTTTAAAAACGCCTCAAACCTTGTGTCTCGTTCACACCAAAGTTTTAACATGCTAAAATGTTGTCTATTTTAATACAGCTTGTGATAAATATTTCCGAACGTCAAGCGATATTTAGAAAGTAATCAAAAGTCGCTACGATTATTTTCTAGTTAGTCTGAATCGTACACATTTTAAACTAATTAAAACAGGATTTAAAACTTTAGGAAACTAAACAACGTTAAAGCACCTTTGAGCGTTGGTGTATACGGGGAATGCATTATTATCAATGGATCGGAACTTTTTGGATAACCGTTGCGCCCATTTCTACGTCACTTAAATGGAGATTGATGAATTTTTGTCATAAAATGTTATTTTACTTTACCTTCGCCCTCCATCTCGATAGCAATTGCCCCAGGGAATCGGTTGAGAAGTGCTTCACGCAAATCACTGTCATCAACCACTTGTGGTCCACTCAGTAACGCACCTCGTACCTGTGCCACCTCTAATTCTTCTGGATCCCGCAACGGTGCGTTCCATCCAGCAGCAGCATTGAGTATTACTTTGGCAAGATTGGGCTTAAGCGGAACTCGGTCGCCACGTTCTTCAATACCATCTTTGGTGACTTTTGAAGGAGCGTATGTGATTAGTACCTCGGAAATAACCACATCTCCTAGCTTGACTTTGACTGGTTGTAAGCCCCCACAGTAACCAACACAAAACACCGCCTTGGGCGTTAAGGCCTTGACTGCGTCTCTAACAACACCCGCTGCACTTCCAGGACCAGCCCCACCCATTCTGCACTTCATTACAGCGATTTTCATCTCCCCTATATTTCCGATGTACACGTCGCCAAGCTCTTTTTGAAATATCCTCGAGAAATTCGTCAGGAGGGAAACACAGGCTAAAAACTCACTGTCCTTTACTGTCAACAACAGAATATCGATTGGCAGTTGCTCAAGATCCAAACGCTTTGATGTTTTAGGAAGTTCTTTATTTGTAAGCAAAGCAACATCTACCTCTGGAGGGTTACTGTCAGTTTTTCGAGACTTCGTTTCTGCACAAAAAAGAAATTTGTTAATTGAATTTAATAACCTTAGTACCCAGAGGGGATCGAATAGTGTCCCATGATGTATTTTTCCAGAAGCATCACGCAATATCGCAGTCATAGCAGATTCCATCTTGAAATAAGGTCGTTTTCTCGTCGGCTTTTTTCTCACTCGATTTCCAGTAAAAATAAAAAAATTACATTATTTCGTTATTCGACATGATTTCTCCGATTTGTAATGGCTTAAGAGCGAAGTTTCCACATAGAAACATTTATTTTCATGGTTTCAATTAGTCTTCCCATCACAAAGTGTTCAGTGACCCACAACCAGGTCATGAATATTCAAGATTTTTTGGAATATATGTTGAAATCTCCCAAATGTGGACCTTACACAAGCAAAATGAAGTCCTGAATATTGTACAGGCTAAGAAGTACCCAGAAGTACCCACATTTTGAAGACTTTTTTGTTGACCAAAGATGGCTGAAATTTCGAATCTGTTATCACATTTTGACGCCATGTGAATAGGACTGTTGTTGTTGACAGTGACTGACGTTTCGACAACCTGTGCGGTGGTCATCTTTAGAGTCAAAGTGAGTTGTATCACGTCAGTTGACATCGCGACTTAATTGACCAATCAGATCAATAACCAGAGTATAATACCATCAACTGACGTGATACAACTCACTTTGACTCTGAAGATGACTACCGCACAGGTTGTCGAAACGTCAGTCACTGTCAACAACAACAGTTCTATTCAGGACTACGTTCACCCGAACGATCGAACTCAACCTACTTTTAAGTAAATACTTTTATACATAAATATATGAACAATTAAAATAGTAACTTGAACTAAAAGAAGTTCTCAGTCTACAATGCTTTTCCACTCTGCAATCATCTCTCCAATCTAACAACTCAAACGCTGGAGACAAGTATTTTGGGTTTATCTGTCTACAAGAATGCTTTGGATTTATTTTTGACCAAAGAAGGTAACCGGATTTAACTGATGACGCTGGAGAGGTCCTTGACGCAACGAGGATCAACGAGCGGTGATCGACAGGGACAACTTGAACCTGTCTGAATTTGTTAGTAGGCCTGTGGTAGCTATTGGTCAGCGGTGTCACCTGCTATGACAAGTGTGAAACAGGAAAGCAGAGTCAACTGGTGACAAAACAGTGGTGCTGTTTTCCTGCTCATTTGTGCTTTTAATAATTTATCACCACTAAAGTAAGGCGCGTACATGGTATGTTTTAAACGACTTACTTGTAACTTTATATTATAGTGAACGTTAACTTTAAACACTAAGTGGCTACATATTAGTTTAAGTACAACATGTAAGTAAGAGCAAGATCTTAGGCGGGATTTTTAGAAAGGTCCGTATGCGCCCAGCGATGCAAGTATCCCGGCCTTCGGGCCGGGCTTTAGTTCGGTCTAAAAATAAGGGGGCGCGGGCCCCCCGGGCCCCTCCCCTAGATCCGCCACTGGGACCCTAGCATGCATCTCTTAGGGAGATGTGGAGGCGCACAGGCAAAACCGGCTATTGGTCTATTTGAAAAGAATGGTAATTTATTCTTGGGTTGCACGTGACGTCACCAAAAATCAAACTAAGAAACTATCGATTCTTCTGAGTTTCTACTTTCACGAGGTATTACAGTACCTAAACACCTTTGCATAAACAAATTTTTGGTTCGAAAGGGTTCGTCGTTTTGCGATAGAGGACGCTTGAATTTCCAGGCTTTTGCGTGACGCGGCATTTAGCTGGCGGCCGGGAAAGCTCTTGTGTCAGTTAAAAACATTACCGATTTCGGGAGATTTTGCAATCTAAACATTCCTTGTCTCAGAATAAATATTATTGTAATCTTTATGAGTTCCTCAAGCGAAGAATTCACGCATTAGGAGGAAAACTCGAAAACAGATGTTTCTGTTGGTATCCGGCGGCCATATTGGTGTTCCTGAAAGGGACACCAATATCTCGCATTTGAAATATTTCACAGACCTGATTCTTGGCAAGGGTTTTTGTATATTTATCGTTTTTCATTTCCCAGATTCTAGTCCTTCTGTTTTGAATGGTGTGCATTTTTATTTTTCATTGCGTGACAGTGCAAGCCGAGAATTTAGTTCAATTTTAATGAGGAAAGGTCCTTTCTGTCCATTGACAAGGGAAAAATAGGGCTGGAAAAGGGACGGTTTTCTCGGTGCTGCCCCAGTCTCCCCTCGTGTTTCTTTTTGGGCTCGCCGCGTACGATTTAACTTGCTCTCCACTATCTAAACGCCTGGAACAGGCTAACAATCTGAAAGCTAAGACGCGGGGTCAAAAAGAGCAGGACAAGAACCAAAGGTAATATAAATAATATGTTATTCCTAGTTTGTATTGATACCCTTTCAATCACCTGTTGATAGATCTCCTTTTCGCTTCTTAGCGCCGTCCGAAGATGCTGTTGACTGGGAATCTATAAAAAAGTGAAATTAAAGCAGAAATTTATGTTTTAGATACGAAGTTAAAAAAATAAGAGAAGTTAATAAAACTTATGTCTAATTCTGAAATAACAAATTTTTATATGGTAGTGAGTAGACTGTTTCAATAGCCATAATACGACTATTATGGCTCTTGACTGTTTACAATCGTCCCTGCAAACGAGAGTATCTACGTAACTATGGTCCGGAGTAGGACCGTACGGCCGACGACTAAGTTTTCTTTAGAACTTGTCCTTTTCATTTACAGTCAGAAATCTGTTTAAAGCTTGTGCACATTTGTCTTATGAGTCACCGTACCGTATGACTGAAACTTAAAATAATTATGCCCGCCGTTAAACGAGACAAAAACAGCTATCGCTGAAATCCCCGTTGCGACGCTTTCCTCAACCAAAACCCAAATATACAAAACATAACAAAGGAATATAATCTTGATCGCAGTTGTAGTTCTTTCCGTGGCGGCAGTGGAATAACTTGAAAAGTTAAAAACGTAAAACGACAAAAGACTTCATTTTTCGGTAAACAAATTTCAAGCTTCTAGTGGTTTTTGTCCGTCAATATTCACCTACACCGCCTTGGGCGTTAAGGCCTTGACTGCGTCTCTAACAACACCCGCTGCACTTCCAGGACCAGCCCCACCCATTCTGCACTTCATTACAGCGATTTTCATCTCCCCTATATTTCCGATGTACACGTCGCCAAGCTCTTTTTGAAATATCCTCGAGAAATTCGTCAGGAGGGAAACACAGGCTAAAAACTCACTGTCCTTTACTGTCAACAACAGAATATCGATTGGCAGTTGCTCAAGATCCAAACGCTTTGATGTTTTAGGAAGTTCTTTATTTGTAAGCAAAGCAACATCTACCTCTGGAGGGTTACTGTCAGTTTTTCGAGACTTCGTTTCTGCACAAAAAAGAAATTTGTTAATTGAATTTAATAACCTTAGTACCCAGAGGGGATCGAATAGTGTCCCATGATGCATTTTTCCAGAAGCATCACGCAATATCGCAGTCATAGCAGATTCCATCTTGAAATAAGGTCGTTTTCTCGTCGGCTTTTTTCTCACTCGATTTCCAGTAAAAATAAAAAAATTACATTATTTCGTTATTCGACATGATTTCTCCGATTTGTAATGGCTTAAGAGCGAAGTTTCCACATAGAAACATTTATTTTCATGGTTTCAATTAGTCTTCCCATCACAAAGTGACATAACAAAGGAATATAATCTTGATCGCAGTTGTAGTTCTTTCCGTGGCGGCAGTGGAATAACTTGAAAAGTTAAAAACGTAAAACGACAAAAGACTTCATTTTTCGGTAAACAAATTTCAAGCTTCTAGTGGTTTTTGTCCGTCAATATTCACCTATCAAAATCTAGACCAACCTTGGTCGAGGTTGTCATTTGTAGGCGGGAACAAGGAGGGGTTGCTCGGTGACACGTAAAAGAGGAATAGCAAGTCAAATTTTTGCACGTATATTATTAACAAGTAATCAGATGGTTATTCTCGTACAATTTGGGATAAATAAGCAGTCGTAAATTTTTTTAAGACCACAAAATTAGGTAATGGGTTCATGATAACCGTCACGAATATAGGGACATTCCATGACTACTTTGCCCACTATGAGAAAGTTAATGTTTGGTGAAGTTAGTGCAATTAGAGTAGTTGCTGTAGTTGCTGTACATGGTGTAGTTAGTGTAGTTGGTGTAGTATATGTAGTTGGTGTAGTATGCGTAGTATGTGTAGTTGGTGTAGTTAGTGTAGTTGGTGTAGTTACTGTAGTTGGTGTAGTAGGTGTAGTTGGTGTAGTTAGTGTAGTTGGTGTAGTATGTGTAGTTGGTGTAGTATGTGTAGTTGGTTTAGTTACTGTAGTTGGTGTAGTACGTGTAGTTGGTGTAGTATGTGTAGTTGGTGTAGTATATGTAGTTGGTGTAGTATATGTAGTTGGCGTACTTAGTGTAGTTGCTGTAGATGGTGTAGTTACTGTAGCTGGTGTTGAAGTTGCTGTAGTTTATGTAGTTAGTGTAGTTGGTGTAATTAGTGTAGGTGCTGTAGTTGGTGTAGTTAGTGTAGCTGCTGTAGCCGGTGTAGTTAGTGTAGTTGCTGTAGTTGGTGTAGTAGTTGTAGTTGGTGTAGTACTTGTAGTATGTGTAGTTGCTACAGTAGCTTTAGTTGGTGCAGTAGCTGTAGTTGCTGTGGTTGATGTAGTAGCTGTAGTTGGTGTAGTTTTGTCTAGTAGGTAAAGTTTGGTGTAGTTTTGTGTAGTTGGTGTAGTTGGTGTAGTTTGGTGTAGTTTGGTGTAGTTGGTGTAATTTGCTGTAGTTTGGTTTAGTAGGTGTAGTTTGGTGTAGTTTTGTGTAGTTAATGTAGTTTGGTGTAGTTTTGTGTAGTTGGTATAGTTTGGTGTAGTTTTGTGTAGTAGGTGTAGTTTGGTGTGGGTTGGTGTAGTTTTGTGTAGTTGGTATAGTTTGGTGTAGTTTAGTGTAGTAGGTGTACTTTGGTGTAGTTTTGTGTAGTTGGTGTAGTTTTGTGTAGTTGGTGTAATTTGGTGTAGTTTGGTTTAGTAGGTGTAGTTTGGTGTAGTTTTGTGTAGTTAATGTAGTTTGGTGTAGTTTGGTGTAGTTGGTATAGTTTGGTGTAGTTTGGTGTAGTTTAGTGTAGTAGGTGTAGTTTGGTGTGGGTTGGTGTAGTTTTGTGTAGTTGGTGTAGTTTGGTGTAGTTTAGTGTAGTAGGTGTAGTTTGGTGTAGTTTTGTGTAGTTGGTGTAGTTTGGTGAAGTTGGTGTAGTTTGGTGTAGTTTTGTGTAGTTGGCGTAGTTTGGTGTAGTTTGGTTTAGTAGGTGTAGTTTGGTGTAGGTTGGTGTAGTTTTGTGTAGTTGGTGTAGTTTGGTGTAGTTTAGTGTAGTAGGTGTACTTTGGTGTAGTTTTGTGTAGTTGGTGTAGTTTTGCGTAGTTGGTGTAATTTGGTGTAGTTTGGTTTAGTAGGTGTAGTTTGGTGTAGTTTTGTGTAGTTAATGTAGTTTGGTGTAGTTTGGTGTAGTTTGGTGTAGTTTAGTGTAGTAGGTGTAGTTTGGTGTGGGTTGGTGTAGTTTTGTGTAGTTGGTGTAGTTTGGTGTAGTTTAGTGTAGTAGGTGTACTTTGGTGTAGTTTTGTGTAGTTGGTGTAGTTTGGTGAAGTTGGTGTAGTTTGGTGTAGTTTTGTGTAGTTGGCGTAATTTGGTGTAGTTTGGTTTAGTAGGTGTAGTTTGGTGTAGAGTTGTGTAGTCGGTTTAGTTTGATGTAGGTGGTGTAGTTTGGTGTAGGTTTGTGTAACAACTACACAACTACACAAACTACGCCAACTACACATACTACATATACTACACCAACTACACTAACTACACCAACTACAGTAACTACACGAACTACACTAAATACACTAACTACACCAACTACACCAACTACACTTACTACATCAACTACAGCAACTTCATATACTACATCAACTACAGTAAATACACTAACTACACCAACTACACATACTACACCAACTACATATAGTACACCAACTACACATACTACACTAACTACATATACTACACCTACTACACATACTACACCAACTACAGTAACTACACCAACTACTTATACTACAACAAACTACACATACTACACTAACTACACCAACTACAGTAATCACACAAACTACACTAACTACAGCAACTACATCAACTACACCAACTACACATACGACACCAACTACATATACTACACCAACTACACATACTACACCAACTACATAAACTAACAAACTACACCAACTACACATACTACATCAACTACATATACTACACCAACTACACTAACTACACCAGGTACAGCAACTACACCAACTACTCTAACTGCACCAACTTCACTAAACATTAACTTTCTCATAGTGGGCAAAGTGGTCATGGAATGTCCCTATATTGTGACGGTTATCATGAACCCATTACCCAAAATTTGATTACAATTTGGTTAACCTTTAAAAAATTTACTTGAGCTGATTCATCCCAAATTGCACTCGAAATCATGTGATTACCTGTAATAATAATAATAATAATAATAATAATAATAATAATAATAATGGTTTACTAGAAATACGTAAATCGCAGGACCTCGCGAAGGACTGGGGGGAACGGCAAGTAGAGAAGAAAATTTGTAAATCTAAAAATTTTAAGCTATATATAAAAACATAACAAAACTGTTATAAAATGAAAACTAAAGGAAAAGAAAAGGTAAAAAAAGAAGAAAAGAAAAGAAAAGAAAAGAAGCGAAGAGAAAAAGGTTATGCCTGGAATCGAACCCGGGACCTTCGATGTACCGGACCGAACCTTTACCACTAGGCCACGTGGAAATTTTATTATTAAAACCTTCGAGCCTTATTAAACGTGAATTCAAAGATATTTTTCAGAAGAATGACAGCAGTTTGGACAGTGAAAACCCAACGTAAATGCATTTCATCGCATTTACATGTAGAGAATGGAAGCTCAACAGTCTAGGACGATACGGTACAAACTCGTCTGCGAGCAAAACGTGTTATGTTACCGCGATGTTCGCACATATGTCCAGAGGATTTTTCGGTGTCATATCTTCCCCTGCGAGGATTGACAATTCGGCGTTCTTGTGTTTGCTGTTCTGTTTGCATGAGAAATGGCTTGAGATTCACCGATAGTAAACACTGTTTTGCAGACGACGAAAACACAGCTCTTCATGAGTGCTTTGGTCATTGACCGGAATTTGAAATTGCTTTCAGTCGAATGTTGCCTTGAAACAAAAATGCGCCGTGACGTCAACTACCGTATGACGTCATGGCGGACACTATCGGATATATACAAATAAAGATGAAATCTGCGACTTTGTATCTCGCTAGGACCCACGCGCGGTTCACACACTGCGCGCGCGCTTCGCGCGACGAGATTATAAACTCACTTCGCTCGGCGCTCCGCGAGGAATTAACAGTGTATCCACCTAGTGGCTCTTCACCCGTTAAAAACTACAATATAAAAAATGAAAAACTATAATATACTACAAATAAAAGAAATTGAATTGAAATCTACAATATAAAAAGCAAAACTGTCGGACTATAAAAGGATATTGTATAAAAAAATAAAAATTTTATAAAGGTTAGTAATAGTAATACATCCCTATATGCAATTTACAAACTATTGGTGACCCTCCATAGGATTTGAATGCTAAAGGTGAAAGCACGCTCTTGATTATCTTCAGTTTCTCGCTCACCAAAATACAGTTCTTTGACGCTTTCCAAATTTTCAAAATCTTGCGAATTTAAACTCATCAGTGTGCCACTTCGTGAACGCTCCATCGCAACTGATTAACTGTTTTTGTACTCAAGAAACGATTAACAACACATTCATGCGTCAGTGATGCGTGCTGAACGGAGACAAACATCAGTTAATTAATGACTGTTTTAGCGCTTTTTGAATAGTAAACAAAAAATGTCTTTTTTTACAGAATTCCGAAATTGTATGGTGCTTTTTTGTTTGATTCTTTGTTTTTGCCACGATAATACGGCGTGTTTAGAGTACTAAAGCTCGATCCGAGAATTAAATCTCTGTCAGTCACACACTGAGAAAAGAGAAAAAGAACTAAATTAAAAGTAGTCCGAGTGAAATTCTTGAAGGCAATCATTTGTCCGATAAAAATCGGTCATTGAATTAATTCATCGAGCTCGATCTAAAGGGGTGACGGCCGAGCTGCTCGAAAGTGATGTCGTTTGAAGTTATGTCGTCCAAAACCTGATAATATGAGTTTTGTCGCCCAAAATTCACAGAAAAGTCGCCCGCAATCCTCCCTCATTCTACAGTGTTTTTAGATTACAGATTCTTGTTTATTTCGTCTTGTGAAGAACGAGATATAGTACACGTTTACAGCGCTTGATTCGTCTTAGCATAGCGTAATGAGATATCTTCACATAAATTATGATTGATAGCGCTTCGTTCGTCAGGGGCACCTGACGGCGATTTCCTCCTAAATGTATCCTAGCATCCTAGGACAACTTCAGTCTTTTCGAAATTACAAGTGCTTCAGCATTATTTTCCCGAACAATTTAGCTTCCAATTGAAAGTTTTAGGAAAGTGAGAATTTTATCGTATTTCCGGTTCCGACAATTTTAGTATTCCTTAACTCTCTACGAAAAATAGCTTAACTTGGGGAGTGAAATGAAAAAAATTAAACTTCAGAAAATCGTAAGGAATTTATTAGATAAGCTTCGAAAATTGTACCTGCATGGAACGGTCATCTAGAAATGTTTAGCCTTCCTCAACCTATAGAAAATTCTAGGCAGTTTTTGTTTCTCCGATTTAATTACCTTCGTTCGACTCGTCTCAGCATGGCTGAAAGAAATCTATTAAAGTAATTTATTCAACTTCATTTCTCTGTGCATTACGGCTAATAAATATTCCGGTGGCATAACTATAATTTTCAGGCGACATAACTTCAGTGCCTCGCATGCGATAGCAGGCCTCTTTGCGATTCCGGTCAACAGCCGACAGCCGGAGGAATTGGTTTACACTGATCTGGCGTTAATTCCAGGCTAGACCACCATTAAGTCGTGATTTTCAAATGGCTACGGTTACGATCAAATTCCAAAACAGTCTCAATTGGTATATTTGACTCACTTCGACCAGTTATCAATGCTGACTAAATCCGCTGAAAACCCAAGCCATTTTATCATCTTAGCAGTTTTTATCATCTTAGCAGTAATCAAGCGTGTTCAGCGTGTCTTACCCAAATTGCACGCTAAGCGTGCTATAATTCGCACACTTACCGTGACATATGGCAACGTACAAAAAAACAAAAGGTCTAGCGTGTTAAATTTACCAAAACAAAGGCAAGTGTGTCCGTACTTTGTTTTTTAAATTTAATATGCCCATATCCGTGATCTACGGCACGCTAAGCGTGTCGCGCAAGCGTGTCGTGAGCGTGCTTTCACCTTTAGCATCAAATTCCTGTGGAGGGTCACATATGTCGGTTTATGGTTTTTAAATGTGTTTTTGTAATTGTCTAATTCCAAGCTTTCATTTCAGTCCGGCTAACACCTTATTATAATATTTTAGTAAATTAAACCTCAGAAAGAGTACTATTAATAGAAAACACTTCAAAACTTTTATCAGTTAATACCTTCCATTTTATTAAATTGGTCCTTAATGGTGTCTTCGTCTTTCTTCCATTCCTTTAACAGCTCTCGGTAATGCTTCTCGGTATCTGGATCCATAGTTTCAGTTTTTAGTTTCCTGATAGCAGCTGCGTCTACACCCAGTACAACCAGTGCGGTACTCACACCCTGCCACAAGGAATTAAATGTTGGATTGTCCACAGACACCTGGCTGGCATGCCCATAGACCGAGTTCCTATAGTACTTTACTCTGGCTATGTTAGCCTCAACGCTGGTGTCTGAAGCAGGTGGCAGACTATCCCAGCCTGTGGCAGGGGCAGCCAGACCACAGATGTTCCTCAGTAGCACCGTCAGTAGCGTGATGTCAAAGTCTTCTGATGTTACAGATGAAGGAGGAGTGGGATACAGCTTACCCCATTGTGTAGCATTGATGATTCTCTTCCTTTTAAGGGACTGCAGAGTTGAATGTTCCGCAGAACCAGCTTTCAAAACATTAAACAGGTTTGCTGGGGAGTGGAATCTGTCAAAAAGGTGTCTTAAGGCCTTGGTGCCTCCATCTACTAAAAGGCGACATAATCTTGCGTAATTAGTGGTCTCCTTAGTTGATGGAGCTAATGTTGGAGCAGAAGCCATCAGAGTAAACCTGAAAGACATTATTTAGACCCTATAATCAAAAAAGGGACCAAATTTTCACTAATGTTATATGTTCTATTTTTTACTGAAGCCTTAAGTTAGAATTTGTTCTCAAATAACAAATAACCTTTTAAAATTATCTTTCAACAACGGCTTTGTATGAATTGTGACTGCACAGAACGATATGTGCAGATTTAAAAAATAAGAATGACAGTATATTAAGAGTAACGTAAATTACGCAGGAGTGCCAGTGAATCCTAAATAGAATATTTGTTTTTTACAACACTTACCCCTAACCCCCAGAGTATCTCTGCGGGGCCCTTCTTCTTAGCGAACTGTTGCACCTTCTGCTCGACCGTCTGACCAGTCACTCAAGATCAGTCCTCTCCTAGGACAATAAAATTGAAAAGGAATCACTAAGTGGAAATGAATGTTGTTTGTACCAACATAAAAAAAAAATAAAACTCGCCTTTGTTCTCACTGCGAAACCTTAAACATATTCTGGTGAAGTTAAAAGTTTCTTGCCACTAAATCGCCCATGCCAATTTTTCCCCGAAGTAATAACTATTGTTTTCAAATTAATGGCTCATTTTGGTCAAAGAAATGAAGAGCACAACTGCTGAATATGTTGATTACAAAATGATGATGGAGATTAAGTAGGTAAAGTACGGAATTTTTCTACACTCTTGTCATGGTACCTTAACACTGGTTAACAAGCTATCGAAAGCTACCGCATCATGGGCAAATGGCTTGCGATGCATTTGCATACGTGGGGCTTTCTTTAAATCACACATGTCCAGCCCCTCTCTATCCCATGGACGTTTGTCCAGGATTGTAGCTAGGAAAGAGTATAGACTTCAGACCAAGTCAACCTCTATTAATTCTATCAGTAAAACGGTGAAACATTGAAACTCTAGGGCGAGCGGCGAGAGCAAACTGGCACGCGCGACTGCGCAGGACTTTGTGCAAGTCTGAGGAATGAGTAATTGCTTAATTTTGATAACAAGTAAGTAAATGCGCAACATTCAAGGAATTGATAATTTATGTGGAAACCTAAACCACGTAAGCAAAAAACTAACTGTGCGTGGTGTTTTGAAAATGAAGTGAACAAAAAACGAATGAAATTAAAGTCAGTTTTAATGTCCTCAAGTAAGCGATGTCGGCTGAGTTTCACACTTTACAAAATTTCGGTCCCGTTGCAATTTGATCGACAACGTCAATTATTCGGTTCGGGACAACTAAAACTGACGTCTAACGGAAAAAAGGAGGCAAGCTTTTTGGACCATCTGAATTAATTCTCGGAATATAAAAAGACATGAAAGGATTGCATTTCAAACGAAACTTCCTGTTTCACTTTTGATATGCAAATTGTAACTTTCCCTTTAAACTCCGATTTCATTTCCCTGATGCTCAGTTCTTCTCATGACTCTCTTTAATAAGAAACAAATTGACAACCATCTCAAGTTTTATTAATCCTCAACGAAACATAGTCAAGTTAGGAACCACATACAACTTAATCGTGTCTGGGTACCGATGCGGGAACATTGCCATTTGCATTAATTTAACAACTAAGAAGAGATGTGGTGTAAATCTAGAATTAAACATTAACACTGTCATCAATATGATTTTTTTTTTAAAAGAATAATCATTTCCTTCTAAAAGTCTTGCAGCCTCAAGAAAGACCAGAAAAAGAAGCCACGAATCGATCGCTTGTCTGGAAAGCAAAAAACAATATTGCATTCATATGCTAGGACACTCGCCAACGGCATTTGATTAAAGGCTAACAACTGATCAATATAATGGGAAGAAGAATTTTGAGATTGCTCAAGTTTTAACACCCTTTTTGTTAAATCTCTTTCCTTAGGATAAACTATACTATCCTATGACCAGAAGCTAAAAATATGCTAAGACATCGAAATTATCGTTTAATTTACCTTCTCCACGTCCAAGAATGTTCGTCGCTTATCTGAATATTGGGCAGCTTCAGGGTCGTTAGTGATAGTTCGAAATAAAAATCAATTCATCCCTGAAAAACGCTGGTAAGGCCAGCACAGAGTTCGCGTTCCTTTTTGTTTCTCCTGAAACAAACATGGCAATATACAATGTTAGTGTTAGAGACGAGAAAATCAGTCTAGACAGACGGTACAGTCACGCGAAATCAATTATTTCTAAACAAACAATACCTGTGGCCTGATGCCCGTTGTCGAAGAAAATGTACTAAATGAAAGAATCTACGTGCATCGACCGAGGCGAGGTTCTTATCCCAATTATAATTAGAACCTCAGACGCAACTGCATACTTCTAAAAAGAATGGGGCGTAGCTCCGTAGAAGGATCTCGAGTTCGGAGATGCTAACAATTAAACGCGACGTAGCATGACCAGAGTTAAATTTAGACAGCAATTGGTGGAAAGTCACAACGTGCCAAGATCACGGGATACATCAAACGTGATATTGTGAACTGCAAATATCAAGCCATGTGAATTTGTCATTGAAATCAAAGTTCAAGCGGGTGTTGCGTAATTGGGGAATTCGTGAATACGTGTAATCCGATGTATTCCTATGGTATAGAAGCGTAACCCAGGATTTCTATTCTGTCACTAATAATGAAACGCTGCTCTGATGTCCTCCAACTCTCGACGGGACCAATCAGGATATAGCTAACAGTTTCGGTGGAGAATAAAATCGCATTTACGACATCCAAGCAGATAATAGTTTTTAGGGCAGCTTCAACCAAGGTCAACCAAGCATTGCTTCCAAAGAGAAAAGCATATAAAGGTACTTCTGGCGTGCTTGGAAACTTTCGGTCCTTGGGCACCCCTGAAGAGAGAACCAGAACCGATTATTCTGGCAAGTGCACTTTAATTTGCTAAAACAGGGGAGATAGCTTCAAGAATCAGATTGTTTTAATTTTGCATTATTGCAAGATGTTTCTATTACATTACAATAAAATAATAAGAACAGGAAAAAAAGAATAGCAACAACTTACATAAATGGTGAACAGTGACCACAGTAGCTCGGGCTTTCGAGTGGGTCACTGCTTCGGGTTTAGATCGATTAACAAAAAGCCATTCGATATATATATATATATATATATATATATATATATATATATATATATATAATAGAGAAAGAAAAACGGTGCGAAGTCTTTCTTAACTCTTTATGTAAACACAACAGAAAGTGGTAGGTGATAGATCATATAGAAACAATTAACAATTATTCTTTGAAATCGAGGTAAATAGTGGCTAAATATTTACCAAGCTACGAAGTGGGGAGGTAAATATTCCTAAAGCCACTATACACCGAAATTGAAAAGAATAATTGTTTTAGTATATACACACGAAGTGATCTCTGCAAAATCAGAGAGGAAACCATTAAAAGTACGATTTGATTGACAGATCAGGTCAGCTAGACACGCGAGAGTTTAAAAATAGATCTTTGTAGAATTTTCAAAAGTGGCATTTCACAAGGTTATCACTTCGCAAACAACAGCGTAATGACTTAAATGGAAACGCTAAAAGTTTGAATTGTTTCCTTACCTGAGAAGAAAGGAAGAGCTTTGCTGTTTTCTTTTGACTCGCCAAGTTTATAGCCCAAAAGGTTTGTTGTGTCGTTCTCATGAAGTGCTGACAAAAATGGCGAATCGGTTCCTCGAGGTAAAACGTCGTCTTCATATAGCATTCTTTCTCCCGTTTACTCGAAACGTAGAATTTCTGCAAATATTTCCTTCAAATTTGTTTGTCATAAATAAACTTCGTTTTTGGGCCAAATTTTTCTTGTTAGGAAACGGTGAGTGCACGAAACGGCCTCCTCTAGGCGAATAAACGGGAGTTGTAAACAATCCATCGACCACAAAACTCAACTACATTTATGGAAAAACGCCGTTTTCAATCCTTCGAAGTTTTTTCTTGCCTGAAAAAAAGTCAACCCTAGGATTTTGTCGACTTTTAAAAGATCTTTCTCTAAAAAAATGGGAAAAAAACCGAGCCCACACATTTATTTGCTAGAAGGTGAATATTGTTCAATAGTCCGAGATAGCGAACCAATCAGATTGCTTAAATCACCAAGATCACTGAGTGTGTATATACTTATCAATAGTAGGCAACAATAGGTAGGGACAACGCGGGCGATTATCTGCAGAAAGCAGTCTATATTA
>CALNXK010000426.1:142500-203354 GCA_942486035.1 Porites lobata
TGCATTTAATCTTCTACTTTTTGTTTCTGTTTTTTTATTTTTTAACTGTTAGCACGGTAGAGGATCATTGATATCTCGCCAATAAAAAACCTGCTTTGTTCCTTCTAAAGACTGCGTGATCAGTGAATCCATTCTGCCATCATACAAACCAAAAACCCCACCTAAGAAAGAAAAAAAATGACGTCGTTAACCGGGGGCGCATATCTTTCATATACATCGTAAAGCCTGATTTTTCCCATACAAATCCTTCTAATTTTAAATCACATTTGCACACCCCCTATGCAAGAAATCATTCGCATGTTCCTTAAAACCTAACTTTTGCAAATGTCAATTGAAAAACCTTATTTAAGTTATAAATAAATGATTTTGTTAAGGGACAGGTACACACGACACACAGCCTCATAGAAAAAAAAACTCGTAAATAAAAGAAAAAACTTCAAACAGCAAACAAAAAACCTAAGTGTGCCAGTATTAGGCAACGGAAAGCCAGAAAAGATGTATTGATGATAAATTTGCAATAAATATTTATCAATAAGAAGTGACTTTAGCTTATTCTTAAAACGTTTGAGAGGAAGGACCTTGATGTCATCACTTATATCGTTCCAAACCTTAACAGAAAAGAACCAAGTGTAGTCTCACTCAACTTTATTTAAAACCTAACTATATTTACAAAACTTCAGGGAAACTAGAACAAAAGCATGTAAATTCACACTCTGTTTTCTCAGAAAGACAATAGCGCATTCTGATAATTCAAACCATAGATTTATAGTCCAATGCAAATGTTTATCATTAAACTGACTAGTAACTAGATCCTCTAACGAAAACAATGTTTTTCTGTTTCTCAATACAAGTTCAGTTCTCTTCAGGTGTTCTTATAATGTCCATGTGCCCTGTTAGTATATCCATCCTCTAAGATTAAAGTACATTGCTATGATTTCAAATCGTTCTCCAACTTGACCTTTCGCGATTCATCCATTTCCTTATACAGTCAACTCTCTCGTAAACGACCACCCTTGGTGCACGACAAAGTGATCGCTTACGGGAGGTGGTCGTCTACGGAAAAAATAAAAAAAAAGAACTCACATTGAACTGATTAACGTACGTACATAAAGTTATTATCTTACAAGCAAAAATGAGGCAAATAGAGAACTTCTAATAATATTTAACTCGAATAGCGCCTGCAACTGATGAAACTTTGTACATAACATTATGCATGAATGTGACAATCCACTTTTTTACCTACAGATCGTATTACAGACATCTTTTTTGTGAGTCAACTGCTACAATCTGTCAGCAAACTTGGTCAGCACTATTCAAAAATTAACTTTTGTGACATTCCAGCAACGGTTTTCTTACAATCATACTTGATCATGCCGGGTGGTCGCTTACCGGGAGACAGAAAGCAAAAGAATATATCAAATGTCTGGCCCCAAAAGTGGTCGCGGTCGCTTAAGAAATTTAGGTAGTGGTCGCTTACGAGAGAATTTTTGAAACAGTGTTTGACTGAGAAACAAAACGATTGTTTGTAAAGTGATCGCTTACGGGAGGTGGTCGCTTACGAGAAGTGGTCGCTATCTGATCAGAGAGTTGACTGTATATCTGCCCTCTTATCCTTTTTCGTTTTTACTGGAGGAAAGGGAGAAGAGAGAATTAAGTGAGAAGAAGAGAGTTGTCCTTTCCCACTCCTTGACTTACAAAGAAAGCTCAACTTCATCTTGGCAGTAGACAGATACACTTAGGTGGGGGCCCGACTTAAAAATTTCCGTGAGACAAACCAAACTGTGATTTGCATGGATCTTGATTGAGTTAAGTTTGACTACTGGGCCAATTACGAAATTAAATAAGCAACCTAATTTTAGAAAGTTCAAAAGAAAGTGATACCCTGTAAAACAGTTTACAGCCAACTTACAGTGGAACCACGTTTTATGAAAACCTTTTTACATTTTTTTTATTTATGAACAGTTTTCTTGTCCCTAAGAACAGCTCATAAAAAAAATATTTTTTCTTGAATAAACCACTAATACGGACATCCAGACTGATCTTTTTACAAAGCTTGGGTAAAGGACATTTCTACTGGTGCTCCTCGTTGCCACAATCATGAGACTACAATCGACGATAACATTGTTGAGACATTGTAGTCAAACAGAGTAACTTTAGATAACAAACGATCCCCACCTCTTTCCCCTGCCCTCCATTCATTGGGGTGTATGTTGTTTTCTATAGGTGACCCGAACAGCAGCACAACACTGCAAGGAGAGGATAGGGAAGGAAAAGCTTTATTTTTCCCTTTTGACATCAGTAAAATGTCAAAAAGCCCCTTTAGGAGGAAGTGTCTCAACTGATTTTGTCACCGATTGTACAGTAACTTCTCTTAAATGATTAATATTTCATTTCTTGACAAATAAAAATGAAAAGACAACTACAAGATTTCAAGAAATGATTTTGACCATGGTGGAATGCTAATTGATCTGACAAAATAAATTCCAGATTCTGGACTAGAGGGAGATGACTCCTATTACCTTTCAAAGAAATAGGGAAAAAAGACCAACTCATCATAGGCTATTATATTATACTACTTCATGAGAATTTTCTGCAATTTTATTGGCTTAGAGCAGTGATATTTCAGCTTAATTTGAAATACCAACATGTGAAAATTACAAACCTTTTGTGGGTAGTAGTATAACAAATAATAGCAGGATTTGTATGTGATATTTGCCATAAATACCACCAGAGATATTTGAAAATTGTCTCCAATTTCACTCACCTAACAGCCCGTGAAATTATGTATAACAATTTCGAAATATCACTCGTGGTATTTATGCCAAATATCACCACTAATCATGCTATTACATATACTTATATTATATAAATAATAATAAAAGAGAAGCCCACCTAAAAAATATAGCTGGTGCGGACGAAAAACATCTTTGTTTTTGTTTTACAGCTATATCAATCTTTAAAAAGAGGCATTTTAAGTAAATCAAAACGACATTTTTAGTATTATACTATTATAATTGGAAGTGAACAAGTCCCTTGAAAAACTGTACTTTATGAATTGAGGCTTCATCTGAAAATTCTGAACCAACTGTTGTCCCACCCCCCCTCCCCAACTGGGTGGACAGCAAGAGAGACTTTAACGGTTTTAGAATGCCACTTTGGCCATTTTGTGAGGGGTTTTCAACATTATTAGACACAAGTATCAGCGCCTGAATGGAGACCATTCGCAGGGCTTGGAGGGGGATTTGCCTTTGATGCCATCTTAAATAGGAGTGGTATGCGAACAGAAGCATAAATCGTAACCTTGCTTCTGATGGAAAAGAATTAAATATTGTTCTGGATGTGCGTATAAACTGGACAGCTCATATCACCATAATCGCCTGGAGAGATTACAAAGTTTTGACTGCCAGGATAGATTATTATACAATTGAGGCTACCTGAAAAGCAAACAGCTTGACTTTACTATATTTGTAAAACTGTATTGCCCCGGGTGGGGGGAACAAAAGAGATGTTTTGATGGACGAGATTGCTCCACATGGCGGGAATTTGCCTGGTCTTATACCCCGCTTTCCCCCGGGTATGGGGGTGGGGGGCTTTCCACTGACTACTGCATAAGTGCAAGTGAGTGAATCAACACAAGTTCATCAGCTAAGGAATAAGGTACAGGATTGCAGAAAATTAATTCAAAACTTAAAAGATGGTGGACAACGTAAAAACAAGGGAAGACAAAGCACAATTTTAGTAAATTATGTTAAAACTACTTACTTGAACAAAGAACGGTGGAATATCCTTCAGTGAAGAAGCCCATTGAGCGCAACTGTGTCAGCAAGTTTGAGCCTCGAGAAATATTTCTGCTCATTTTCAAATAAAATATCTTGCGTCAGATAGCTCTCTGAGTCCATACATGTACCATGTTTTGAAGATGAGGAAAAACGGCGTTTTTGAAGCGGGAAAATGATGTTTTTGCTTTCCAAAACATTGCGATCACAACGCGCGAAACGAGACGGAAAAGTCGACGGAAAGGTCTGTTCTCCAACTACACTATGCAAGAAGCATCAAACCACACAACATAGAGACTATGGACTGTAGACTGTGGACTGCGGACTGTGGACAACGGATTCAAAGTCCACGCCTCCGTGAAAAAAACTCTTCTGCCCCTATATCAATTTTTCAAAGGTTTTTAAAGTTTACAGTCGCTAAAAGCGAAATGTCTAATTCTAGCTCTCTGAACTTGGCACTACCTTGCTGCACATGCCAGGCTTGGCCCCTCCGAGGTTGGGGAAGTGGGGAGGAGGGAAATACCATTTGAAAGTGACGACGGGAATGTTCGTCGCCTTCTTAGGGGAAGAAATTGTAGGTTTTGGGTGTTCAATGTTTTTACCCATATGGGTATCTCCTATGGTTGTGCGTAAAGAAATACTTAGTTGACCTAAGCATAAGCCACGACTAGATTACCAGCCTGCTTTAATTTTGGGTTTAATTCTAATTTTCCAACAACGACCATCTTCGTCTCCTTTTCATGGGATTCCCCCAGGGTATTGCCCTGGATGGAACTTTGCAAGATCAGAACACGATATAGTCCCCGGCACCGTTTCAAGTATTGGCTTTTGGCTTTGATATTTTTTGCACAAATTACTTTAAAAATCGATCGAATTTTTTAATTGCAATGAGCGCTACTTTTTATTGTAGATACACTAGCGTCCCAAAGGACATGATAAATCTTCTCTGTTCATTCGTTGTCCACGTGTATCACATTTAATACTGTTCTTACAAGAATATATGTGGGGGCCACGTGGAGTTAGTCAGCTATTAACAAATCTGCAATTTAAAATTTTAAGTAGGAGGCGACCTTTTTCTCATTTTTACGTGCGGTCTTGTAGTATTTCTTTTTCTTAACCTTAATCTTCATATTTCTTTCATTCAGCACGGTATGTGTCCCCAATACAAAACCTGCTTTGCTGTTTCGGTAGATTGCAAGCTTGTCATCAGAGAAGCCATTTTACCGTCATACAAATCAAATACCCCACCTAAAAAACTAAAACTTCACATTAACAATTAAACTGAATATCGCATGTATAAGCAGTTAGGGAACTTGCGAATAACAAAGAATACCGATAAACCAAAACAAAAGACGGTGCGCATATGTACCGGTATCATGATTCCGCTCAGACGTGGCGTCCGAGGCGCCGATCGCGGCCCCTTCTCTTCTCTCCCTTTCTCTTATTTTCTTTTGCAAACATATTGCAAGTCCTCGTTCAAAGACTGTAATTCACTGCCTGAAATCTTGGAAAGAATTCCTCGCAAATCCTGCTGCGAGCGCCCACAAACCACTTTTCTACCGCTAGTTACGAGAAATCCATCCCAGATCAAGCACTGAATCGAGTTCGTCTAGGATAAGGCGACTTTCTTCGGAGTACAAGTTATAAACATCGATAAGAAATGGCCGCTTAAAATTGTTCTGTTTCCCTTTCGACTCTTTATTTCTTGGCTCTTGATATACATGAGGGCACTGACGTCATGAAAACGACCTCGCACTGAGTGTATCAGACGGGGGAGGAGGAGAAGTTTTGTTTCTGCGTTTTACCATCCAATGCAACAAATAAAGTTGAAAGGTTTTAGTTCGTGAGCTGGTAAAACGCGCAACATTGTCGCTATTCAACTCGTGTTGCGGAAATGTTGCAGAACAAGTTGCAAGGTTTTTTTTACTCGTTTTGCCGTACCTTTAAACCTCACTGGAATGACCAAAAGAAAAATGAATCACGAAAAAGACCCTAAGCATAGTAGCGGAGCTCTCGCGCGCGAAGTACGCCGGCGGAGCAACATGAGTAAGAAAATGTAGTAATCTACCCATCAGAGAAAATTTGTTAATCACGTGACCGTACACCGACTGACCGTCCGTCCGTCCGCACCACAGGTATGCCAATGTAAAGTAACTCAATCAACAGCTATGGCAACCCAAATGCAACTCGAGGTTATGTTGGCGGGAAATCGCATAGCCACCGGCGTCCTGTAAAGCAGAGACAACTAAAGAGACAATAAAGACGAAAACGGGAAGCGGAAATTGTTTTTGTATCCGTGTTGTCTAAAGTATTTAGCTTAGGTTAATTGTTATGTACACAAATTTGGAATATAGAGCAGGAGAAAGACAGAGAAGGCAGAGGCAGGCCAGCGAAGCTCAACGAGAAAAAGGGCAACAGAGGTCTAGAGCGAGAGATAAAAAACATGAGACATTATTTTGTTGGAAGAACAACAGGAAAATTTTGTAGCGGCGGTGACAAAATGGGAAATGCTAGCGGCCACCAATGCAAGGTGAATATGAGCGGCAGTGAAAAAAAAGTGAACGAGAACTCGTACGACATTTCCTCCATAAAACATGTAACTAAGAATTTTGTGGAAGTTTCACGTTGTAGTCGTGCAAAACAACGGCAAAGAAATGTACAAAAAAAGTGTGCTGCACGTGCAAAGTTGCTTTTTTTGCTCATTAGACCTATTGTTGTTTTTCACCTTTCTGCGGCGTTGCCTCCGTTTTAACAAACTATAAATGTTATCGAGAGCTTCGCTTTTAGCCCTGGCTAAATCTATATTTTATTAAAATGACGCCATCATGCAAATGGCCTATTGCAATGACGTTGGTAGAACATAGAAACATGAAAAAAGGGAATTTTTCAAAAAACGTTATCTATGAAAAATTTGGAACTAGAGATATGGTCTGAAAAAAGGATGAAGCAAAAAACAAAACGTCTAAACCGTGGCCAAATTACCTTCCCTACTGCAAAAGTGTTGCCAGAATAATATGCGTTTTGAAGCAGTGGGATCTTTAAAAGTCGCTATTTTCTGCCTGTGAATCGGTCCAAATTCTGCCCTCGGTTGACGTCGCTTTGGAGTGTAGCAAAAAAGAAAAGAAAGAAGTCTAACAAACTAGCCAGGTTTTATTACATTGCATACCAAATACTTTAAGTGTCCACAGAATATAAACGCTTTACTGAGGCCGGTTTTAGTGAGACTGCCACTTTTAAAAGTTGCCAAGCTTCTGGAGACCTGATACAAAAGAAAACAAAACGAAAACGCAAAGGGCTGTCACGCAGCCTTACAGCAAAAGAATGAAAAAATAAAGGTAAATGAAATAACAATAATAATAATAATAATAATAATATAGGCCTCGCTGGTTTTTTTTTCTGATTACATATCTCTGCGCCGTCCCCACGATCTGAAAGCCTGGAACCGGATAATGTAGGGGAGTCAATATCTAGGGGATCCAGGGGTGTCCTTGTCCCCCTCCCCCCAACTCCTTTCCTTTCGTTTTCAAGAACACCAGAATATTGATAAACCAAACTCCAAATTCCTCGCTGAAATTTATCGTTTTAACACTCACGTTGTTGAAAATTTATTCGAAGAAAAAGTACATCCAGCAGTTCTTGTATGATTGTTATAGGCAACATATTCTGTCCTTCTCGCTGCAGCCATTTCGTATGCTTATCCTCACCCCTTACGCTCGTTGTTCATCCAACGGAAAATATTTTTTTAAAAGTAACGGGCTGATTACATGATGACACAAGAATCGCCGAAAGGCGATTTTTAACTGGGCTGCAAAGGGGCTATTTTTTCTGAGGGGAGAGGGCGGCTACCACTGACACTCGGGCTACCATAAAACCTTGTCGCCGACCATTGTGTGAGACAGAATTGAATCTCATGTGAGGCTGAAACATAAACTCATTCAGAACATTGTACCCTTTTGAAAGACTTTCGTAACAAAAAAAAGAGTACCATATTTAAGTGGGGGCTGTATAATAACTTTTAAATTCCACCATTATGAATCAAAATAAACAAGTTAGCCATTAATTCTAAGCAGGAAACGATTTGCATTATTTTCACGCACCCCTCCCCAATCCCTCTGTGCCCCAAAATATAGCGTGACAGTATAACGTGACTAATTTGACGTAACCGGAAATTCCAAAAATTATTGTCGTTCTACAAGTAGAAAATGCGACAGACTGAGCTGATTTACACGACACGGAAATATTGTATTGTATGAAAACCAGAAGTATACTAAAACAGACAGCCAACTGTCCATTGATCCCGCCTGATCCAGGAGCCTCACAGACTGCACTGAGACTTTACTGTGCTTTTCACAAACATGCGAACTCTAAAGTTCACAATTGCGTTTTTCGCTGCCGTCAATCATAATTACGATCACAAGCAACGAACCTTGAAACAGAGAAACACACAAAACGGATCGGAATACACCAATTACAAATCACAAACCATGACCTTTTGAACCCGTGAAGTAAAGTTGAGTTTCCTAAGAGGTCCGTTAAGATGAATGACACCAGCGAAAAACCCAATCGTCGGTTGACTTTTGATCTTTAGACTTCGCATGTTTGTGAAACGTGTAGTAAATAGACGATCCTAATTTGCGGTCTACACCACATGAAAACGCACTATTTTTTCCACAAGATAAAAAATATTCACTTTTAAGACTTTCCTCTTGGTATTTTTCTCTAACTTAAAGGAATAAAATCCTTTGCATTTTGTGACCTAAAAAAGTTTAAAGATCTCTCGCTCGCATGTTGCTTTCATCAGCACGCACTTCAAACAATGTAAATAGATGAAACGATCGATAACATATTTTTTACCTGATACCGATATGAGTTAAAAATTCGCTCGAGTTCACTGTTTGTCTTACCCATGACTAACTTTTCTTCATGGAAGATAACTATGCCGCTTTATAACTCCTCCGAAGTTTTTGTGCCAGCTAAACAATATGGAAACCTGCTTGGATAATAAAAGGACTGAACGTGACGCACTATTGTGCCTTTGTTTACTTCTGATCACATCTTCAAGCAAAGTCTCTCTTTTCAAGCGATTCATCTCAATGCACAATAATTAACCCTTACATTAATATTAAAACCCTATGGTTTATTCCTATTAATGCTTTTTTTGCCCCTCACATTCAACGTGTTCGTTCGTATTCAAAACACCATTAGGAAAATTAAGGTCGTGTAAGTCATGTGTATTATGTTTCGAGATAAATGGATTATACCCTTTTTTCAGTTTCCATTTTGCGGTGACTTCAGTTTACATCTCCATAAAATGGTAGAAAAAATATAAAGAAACATCACGACAGCTGAAAATTTTCGAAGGCATGTTTTCTGAAACTCGCTAATGCTAGCTGACATCAATATAGCGTGCTTGCTGAATGGGCGAAAACACAGAATTGTGATAACAAGATCATGTACAAATTTAATGATAAAAGCTTAGCAAGATACAGATACAAACAAAAGCAAACCCCCTGAAACCTCGACATAGGCTACACTTGTATGCTCTGCTCAGTCACCAAACCTTGTCAGTAATAGCTCCTATTTTCCTCAAGTCAAGCCTTGAACTTGTGTGCGAAATTCGCAGAGTTCCTATTTTTGTCCGTGTTTTCTTTATCCTCAGTATCCAAAATTTACACCTCCAAATTAAATAGAAGGAAATATTTAAAGGAAAAGCCAGTCTTCTAACTTGGCAAAGTTGTGACGTCCCTCGCTCATGGACGTGCGTAACATCAGGATTCATCTTCCATTCATCGGCAACTGAGTTGTTCGCTTCACTGACTACGACAGCTTACAATCAAGTCTTCAGCCACAGTGTCGTCAACTGGTGAAATACTTTGCTCATAAATTGTGCTTCTTAATTGCTCATGTACTACATCGATCGATAATTAGAGGATGTTATCATCAACAACGAGTACGAGTACGAGAACGACTTCAAGCCGTACTCGTACTCGAAGTCGTTTTCTCATCTTTCCATATTGTTAGCGATGACACCGAGTTTGAGTTAATAGAACTGTGTAGGAAATATCGCGTGCGGTTGCTTTTCCTCGACTTCAAAAGCAGTATTTTACATAAAACATAATGTAAGGAATGTTCAAGATGATAAAGAGAGGCTAGAAACGAAAAGAAACTGCATTAAACGAAAACCAGCTCTTCCCAGTCGTTCTACCCACTTCGAGTTTTTGGTGAGAACTCGTCGTAGTGCAACTTGACAGGACGACTTGAAAACGTGGAGATGCACAGAACGGATATGCGCAGTACGCAAAATCGCTGATCTCGTTCTAGAACTCGTACTCGTTGTCGATGCTAACATCCTCTATTCTCTCTTTGAGTTCACGAAGCGGCCCAGGCGTTCCAAACCTGACGCTCACAGTCATCTTTTGGTGTGAACCTACAGTGAACGGCGTGTCGGTTTGTATGCAACAAAAGACAACAAAAAATGAATTGAAGCGTTGGTTTACACCCCGGGACACTTTGCAGACTATAGACTTGATTGATTGTATATTTAACCGGTTTTATGAAAATACGACCACGCTTTTAAAATTAAAACAGTCCCAATACCTTATTCGCGGAACTACGCGGCCAGAATACGCGGGAACTATCATGAATCTTCAGATTGTTTTGAATGCCCAAAAAAACTACCTACTTAAATCAACGTACCCAAAAAAACACTTGCCAAAATTTTCCTAACCAAATAACTCTTCGATCATCCCTGCCACTTGAAATCTGGAGTACTCCCCCCCCCCCCCCCCCCCCGGGGTTCTGGGCAGATAACAACAGCTATTAGGCAAAGATTAATTATGTTAGCAATTCATAAAGTAACGATAGATAAAGAATGAATGCCGTAGATGTCAAGGGCCTTAAAACTGTTGTTCGTATTTCGCAGCTTGGAGCTCATGAATTAAACCAAGTCCGCCCGACACTCGCGTTCGAAAACGGATTTTTGTTTTACCTCGACAAAACTGATTCGCGTCCACATATCGCTTTCCAATCGTTTTCACCCAACCACACGTATCCCATAATGTTTATTAACATGCCGACATGTTTTTACACTGTTAAGCCTTGAATCATTTTACAATTCTCCCTTGCACCAATCAATGTTTGATTGATATTAAGCACTACCAGTCTTACTTAGTGCACCGTGGTAGGGTACTCACTATATAATGGCCTATATGGAGAGGCTCCGCCCGGAAGGAGTACCTTTTTCAGGCTTCATGTATATGAAAAGGTAGGGATTTCACTAGTTGAAGTATAAGAAAGGGTAGGGCAATCTGTCATTTTGGTCTGTGAGATGACCTAAAAGGGCTACAGAAGGATTTTGTGGCTGTGAAAAAGTCTAGAAAATGTTCTACCGGTTTTGTGATATATTACATGTAATACTTTAAAGACAGTGTATTTATAGCAGTTAAAAGGGATGCAAACTTCTAAATTAGGTATGTGTAAGCGGTACCATTTTTCAGTGGAAGGTATACGAAAGGGCAACCTTTTCTGTCAAAAATGGTATATAAAAGGGTAAGGGGTTGGACCTCAGGGCGGAGACTCCCCGCCTAAAACTTGCTACAGTATCTCCCCTGCCCCCGGTCAAGTACCTTCGAGGTCTTGCCTCTGAACCTCTCTTGAGTCGTTCAACAATTCGATTTCGAGTCCGGTGCCAACTTGAAGCAAGCGCCACTGATTAAGGTCTCGGTAAATGAAAATTTTAGTACATTGCTCGATTTTGTTTTTTTTTGGATTTTTGGCGTGAGTGGGTCCTAAATTTTATTTTGGCAGAGAAAGAAAATCAGAACGTGCTTTTTAACCCTTCTAAAATCAGCCTTTTGTGAGCTAACCAGCCAAGCATGGACCTCGCGCTAAATCTTTAGAGCTGATTTTCTCTCACTCTATTTTAGGCGCAAAAATCAAAATTCTCCGACCTCCAGTCGGGACAGGTTTTAAGCTATCGCTTTGAAACTTTCAGATATGATGGATCATGATATAGACTCAAAAAGGGTGAGAGGGATTTTCCGATTTTCCTTTGTAACTCATTTTATGTCAGTTTCTTTGCGTAAATCGCGCTCGAGATTCGACTTTTTAGTTTGAAATGCAATAATTCCGCTAATACGAGACATATGCAAATTTCCTCACACCCTTTTAAAGGTCTTTTATCTGTCAATCAGACGCAATAAAAAGGAAGTGAATATTTAAGAACGCGAAAGGGCTGGAGCTTCATGATCAGCAGTAACCTCGATACCTCTGAGTTCGAGAGCAAAAAACTTAAGCGCCTTTTGAAATTCGATAAAATAAAATATTTTATAAGGTAATTTAGTCTTTTAGCTTTAATTTGATATATAACTTGCCTTTGTAGCGAAAATACTCGGGCGACTAGAATGTTTTTTTCTGTGGGCACCTCGTTTTCCTTTACCGAGACCTTAAGTAATATTCTGAAAAAGCAAGCTTGGCCATTTTAGCAAAAAGCTTCATAAGTTTAACGTAAGATATGACAGATATGCCGCAAATCTTTTAAAACAACTGAAACATTCTTATCCCTCGTGAGATCAGATGCTGTTACTTCTTCACTTTCAAAAATTTTTATCCGCTTACGGAAACACGCGTTTGCCGCTGTGTTTCCGCAAAGGAGTAACGTGTTTCCGCCACGTTAAAGCTTACGGATTCTTGATTTTTCGTCCTGTAGTTTTTATCGGATGCATTTGAACGGAAGGCTAATCACGAAAAAACTTGTTGGTTCACGGGAGATGGTGACCGTTAGCGAATATTCCACTGCGTATGGGCTTGAACCCGAGCCGGAGAGCGTTGTTGTTGTTTGTTTGTTTGTTTTTTTGAACATTCGTCACAGGGACACGACCGGTCAAAGGATCAACACTGTTCAGAGGGACAACACCCATCACAGGTACAATACAGTAAACACCCGCAAATAAGAACAAATGGATTAAGAACACCAGGCTGAAATTTGGCCAATAAAGCCCCATTTTTATAAGAACAAGATCAGCCTGACAACTGGAACATGTTCTTATAAAATGGAAAAAGTTACAAAACATGTAAGTTAATGTTTGCTGTCAGATAACTTCATTTTTTAATATAATCCAATTACAGAATAATTATTTATTTTATTTTCCTAAAATATGCTAAATATACCTCTAGCAACATGCCTTGGATAGTATTACTAAATAAAAATTTAAGAACATTTTAAGAACATTTTGACGCTGATTTGTCATTAAGCACCCGATAAATAAGAACTCAATCAGCCTGACCTCCGAAATCGTGTGTTCTTATATGCGGATGTTGTTTACTGTACCAGTACTTTTTTCTTAATATTTCTTTTTTGATGCACGATATAATATGAAAAAATAAGGTGGGGTTAACAATGAAACAAGCACACGTTTTTCTTACTAATACTTCACAATACTTTTATTTACCCAAAAGTTTCGATCAGCTGCAAAGACTAGTATATGCTTGTTACGACGGGAACTTGACACGAACTTGTCACAAGTGTCGCAAGTCTCAGAATGCACAATTCGCACTGCATGCTAACAAACCTTAAACTGAAACAATGGACATTTTAAAAGTACAAGTGTAAGCAGAGCTTGTTTCAGTCTTTTATACAATGTAGTTAGTTACTAGCCACATAGAGGATCTGGATGGGATTTAACAGAGAGCTGCAAATTGGCCACCATTTTAACCGTCAGCCGAGAAATTGATGAATCTATTTTTTATTAATCTTTATACAGCCGAATTCTGAGGTACAAAAATTAACAGATGGCTTAAATATAGCTGAAAGTCTCACTGATAATTATATCCGATCATCCCCATGCAGCTTCTCCACATAACACAGTCTATTTACGCTAATCCACAAGTTCTAAAAACTTGAACTTAACAAGTACAAAATTACAAGACACACTGTTTACTGTTACATATTACATGATTAATGAAAAAATGCATCACAAACGGCAAGAGAGCTGTTAAAGCAGAAAGTTCTCATTTGGCACTTTACGCAAAAATTCCTCGGCTTAAAAAATGAATAACAAAGGGATTTTAAGGACAGCCTCTACGTACATAAATTATAATTACAAATTATAAATTACATTCCTTTGTAATGCTGAATTTCAGCAGTCTCAAGTGAGCGGGCGGAGAAAACGGCTGAAATCAGGCTAATTCCTTTGTTCAATAACTTAAATTGTTTCTATATATCATTGCATGAACTACCTTCTTGCCAGGCTCTAACTACGAAACTAGGCTGAGCGGATGCGTGATTTTTCTTAAACTGAAAAAATCCATTTACATCGAAAGAACGTTTTTTTTTTTTTTATTTTTATAATTTTTTTTTTTAATTTTTATTGTTTTTACAAACATAATGCTGACTTACATAGTACTTACTTACTTACATAAGGCTTTAATACCCACTTACATATAACTTGCTAAGTTAAATACTACATACTTACATAATATAAACTTACAAGATAATGCTTACAAAACAGGAGCCAATGAGTTGGAGTCTGTTACAAAATAATGAAAAAAGCATTCTAATACAACTAATTACTAACTTACTATCTATTGACGAAGAGTAAATACGTAAAAAACGACAAAAAATAGATAAATAAATAAATAAATAACAAACAAACAAACAAAACAAAAAAGCCAAAAAACAAGGGAAATTAGCCAGAATCAAGAAAATTATTTTTACAGCTTGACTTGCACCTTTGCTTTGCTAGTTTCAATTTGTATTTTATTTTTAAGGATAGACAAAAAAGCGTCGAAAAAATAATCTTCCTCATTTTTAGACGCGGTGTAAATATAGTATTTTGCAATTATCAAGCAGAGGTTTAAACCAAGACACTGAGGCACGGTGTCTGTAATGCCATAAAGTGTTTGTGCTTCAGAAAGCGAGATCTCAATGTTGTTTTTTTCGCGCCACCAAACTGAAAAATGTGTCCAAAACAGCTGAGCATTGGGGCAAGTCATAAATAGGTGTGTGATTGTTTGCTTTTCAGCGCATAAATGACAGCGGTCATGTTCCTTAATTCCGAATTTATATAATGTAGCGTTGGTGGGTAAGATGTGGTGTAAGATCTTGAACTGAAACATTGAGAGTTGTATGTCTTTCGTAGCACTGAAAGGCATCTTGTAAATTTGAGAAATTTGCTGTTCGTTTAAACTAGCTTTTCTCAGTCTTTTTTTGGCGGTGGCAGGAACAAATTTTCTTTCAACAAAAAAGTTGGTAGCAAGTTTAGAAGAAAGCTTCTCAACGGGAATTCTATCCATACTTATGGATTTATTCGAAGGCGGTTGTAATTTACCTTTCATTATTTTAATCCAGTTAGGAGGAATTGCTTTGCATAAACCGTAGTAGGTAAGAAAATTAGTTTTAAGACCAAAATAAGAGCAGAAGTCTTGGTGAGATAGAAAGGTATTGCCGTTGAAGAGATCTCCAATTTTTTCAACACCCGCTACATGCCATGCTTTATAGTATACTGAATAATTGTTGATCCTAATAAAGCGGTTGTTCCATAAGATTTCATTCAGTATTTCTTCTTTTGAGGAGGGAGTGAACGAATTTATGGATTGCCAGGCCTACAAGGCTTTCTCGTAAAAGATCAATGGAATGTGGATGTTAAGATGTTTAAGTTCAAAGTTACATTTAAGGAGAAAGAGACCACCAACTCGCTCAAGCAGGGAAACAGGGAAACATCGAAAGAACGTGGTGAGTTTTACAAATAGCACAAAAAGAAAAAAAAGAAAGAAAATGAGACAGTGAGTAATTAGTATTTTAGATTTGTCAGAGTTGCGTTTGTTTTTAGCGCTGTAACAAGTGACTCCGCACCGGCAGGACCAACGTCAGTTTGGGACAAATCCAAATTTGTCAGAGTTGTGTTTGTTTTCAGCGCTGTAGCAAGTGACTCCGCACCGGCAGGACCAATGCTATTGTAAGCCAAATACAACTTTGTCAGAGTTGTGTTTGTTTTTAGTGCTGTAGCAAGTGACTCCGCCCCTTCAGGACGAAGGTCATTCAAACCCAAATCCAAATTTGTCAGAGTTGTGTTTGTTTTTAGCGCTGTAGCAAGTGACTCCGCACCGGCAGGACCAATGCTATTGTAAGCCAAATACAACTTTGTCAGAGTTGTGTTTGTTTTTAGCGCTGTAGCAAGTGACTCCGCACCGGCAGGACGAAGGTCATTCAAACCCAAATCCAAATTTGTCAGGGTTGTGTTTGTTTTTAGCGCTGTAGCAAGTGACTCAGCACCAGCAGGACCAATGTTACTGCCATACAGATGCAAATTTGCCAGAGTTGTGTTTGTTTCTAGCGCTGTAGCAAGTGACTTAGCACCGGCAGGACCAACGTCAGTTTGGGACAAATCCAAATTTGTCAGAGTTCTGTTTGTTTCTAGCGCTGTAGCAAGTGACTCCGCACCGGCAGGACGAAGCCTATTTCGGGACAAACTCAAATTTGTCAGAGTTGTGTTTGTTTTTAGCGCTGTAGCAAGTGACTCCGCACCGGCACGACCAATTCCATTGTGAGCCAAATCCAAATTTGTCAGAGTTGTGTTTGTTTTTAGCGCTGTAGCAAGTGACTCCGCACCGGCAGAACCAAGGGTATTTCGTGTCAAAACCAAATGTGTCAGAGTTGTGTTTGTTTTTAGCGTTGTAGCAAGTAACTCCGCACCGGCAGCTGCAGGACCAAGGTTATTTCCGTTCAAAGACAAATTTGCCAGAGTTGTGTTTGTTTTTAGCGCTGTAGCAAGTGACTCCGCACCGGCAGGACCAAGGCTATTGCCAGACAAATCCAAATTTGTCAGAGTTGTGTTTGTTTCTAGCGCTGTAGCAAGTGACTCCACACCGGCAGGACCAAGGTTATTGCCAGACAAATCCAAATTTGTCAGAGTTGTGTTTGTTTCTAGCGCTGTAGCAAGTGACTCCACACCGGCAGGACCAAGGTTATTGCCAGACAAATCCAAATTTGTCAGAGTTGTGTTTGTTTTTAGCGCTGTAGCAAGTGACTCCACACCGGCAGGACCAAGGTTATTGCCAGACAAATCCAAATTTGTCAGAGTTGTGTTTGTTTTTAGCGCTGTAGCAAGTGACTCCGCACCGGCAGAACCAAGGTTATTACCTGAAAAACTCAAATTCGTCAGAGTTGTGTTTGCTTTAAGCACGGCAGCAATCACAGCAGTAGCAGCGTCACCTAGACCTTTACGTTTGATCTCCCACTGTTGAAGTGCCAGACATGCGCCAATGGTACGTGCCAGTTCTATATGAAAATCACTGCTTTCAATTTTGCATTCTTTAATGCACTCAACTGCAACAAGTAAACGTTCCGTTCCCGCATCAACTTTGTTTACCTCATTCGCTATGCAGTTAATAAGGGCTACGGCACTTTCTTCAGATGTCACTGCAAGCAGACCACAGGTAAATTTCAATACCTCTCTCAGCGCTCCGAAATATCTTGTGTCAGTGACCAATATTTCTGGATTGGTTTCTTTGCTAACAAGTTGGCAACAAAGATAATGTCCCGCGAAGAACTCTTGAAAACTCTTATGCGTAAAACCGTAATACATACACGGTCTTCGTTTGCTGCTTCCAGGTTGAGCTGACAGAAAGCCAAATTCAGGTAAGTCGACATTTTCACTTGAAAGCTTTTTGTCCTGAAAGTACATGTTGTCTTCATACAGGCCGTTTAAAGCTATCAAGCCAAGGAGTTTCAACTGATCTTTGTAGATTTCAATCAGATCCTCATTTTCGACTGGTAGACCTTTCTTTGTCCTGTATCTGATAAGAACACATTGTACTATTTCCAAATACAACTGAGTTCTACTTTCAGGTAAAATACCTTGAAAATCTTCACAAAGAAGGCAAAGCAGTGCAGTGTTTAATGGGTTCGCTGTCATCTCTTTAAGCCTTTTCTCAATCTGTATTTTATCCAAGAGCTTTTCGGCTAAATCTTCCTTGCCGGCAAAATATTTGTGAATAAATTCTTTGCTCTCTTGATAAGTGAAACCTTCAATCTCTAGCAGAGTGTCACAAACCTTTCTCATAGGTATCCCTGCCTCGTGTCGCGCTGTAACCACAAGGTGACATAGAGGAAGCATTTTACCTTGTATGACGTCGGTAAACCCCGGCAGTTTGCTCGAAGGTAACTCGTCCAATCCGTCAAGTATCAGTAGAACCTTTGATTGATTTTGCCGAATGAACTCAAAGAATTTCTCTCTTTCCTTTTGATGAATTTCATCTGGCAAAAGCTGATCGTCAATGGCTCCCCAAAGATCGGACTCGATCTCGACATCACGGCATTTCAGCAAGAGCACCATCTCAAATTCCGGAAAGCAGTCTTCTTCGTTGTCTATGTTTATAGCCCAGTCGTAAGCAACCTTATTGCAGTACGTCGTCTTCCCCATACCTGGCTTTCCTTCAATCAATACTTTTCTAGGTTTTTTGCATTCATCGTGGGGTTTGAAGATTTCAGTCGTTTCAACAACTCTTTGCTCCGCTGTTGTTCTCGCTCTTTTCTCCCTACTGACCATACGAAGCCGTGTATAAATATCGCTTAGTTGAAACTGAAAGTCTTCGCACCAAGGAAAGGGCGCGAGCCATCCCTCATGACGTTTGTAGTTCTGGCGAATTATTTCAATATGCTCGGCAACCAAACCAACTGCTGCGAATAAATGAAAACCAAGCTTTGTTGTAGATATTTGCCTTAAACAGTTTGGTTTGCTACTTTCCAAGTCCGTAAAACAAATGAATAGAACTACACGTAGAAGCATGCTTGAAAAAGGCGATTTGATAAACAAAACTCAGCTTTTATTAATTAACTCATTTAGGCATTTTGCAACGCCTTTATCCTGTTCCAGGCTCTCAGATAGTGGGGAAGACGCGAAAGAAAAAGGCACGCGAAATCAGCGGACCCGACCATCTCGGAGCCTGGAACAAGCTACACCGCCTTGAAAGCAAGTGTACAACATTCCAAACTAGTGGAGGGGGCGGGGAGGAGGAGGGATTCAATAAGAAATGGAAGATGCCAAAGGCCCTATTTTTGATTTAACGGCAGCCTTTTAGCAGACCACTGAATTTGCGGGAAACAAGGAAAATGGACTACTGCTTATGAGCTTTAGGTTAAGGTGTTTGAGAACTCACAGTCCCCTTTTTTACCATGTGGTTGATAAACCACCATCTATTTTTTAAACTGGGTTGAGCGTGAAGTAAAGGATTCGTGACGCTCAGCAATGTATCAAAGTTGACTTTTTTTGACAAGATTGGGCCCGCAAAGTCTGTGGGTTTTCGGTTTTATTCGGCTATTTGGCGAAGTGAGAGCCGAATTAGTTCGAGATATCTCGAGATCACTTCGATTTCTTAGATTTATTCTTTAACTTTTTCGAGGAAGAAAGAGTAATCATTTTGGTTTTCCCGGGATTTGAACAGACTCACCTGTGTGACCCGTCAGATCAAAGGAGACTCTAAGTTGAGGGATTAGCTGATTGCGCTACTGCGACCAGGGTACTTCGGGATTTGAAAAATAATGAAATAATGCACTAGTTTCGGGACAAGATTGGGCGTGCAAGTTCGTGACGTTTCGGCTTGTTTCGGCTATTTCACGAAATGAGACCGAACTACTTCGTGATATCTTGAGATCACTTCCAGTTTAGTCTTTAATTTACTCGAGGAATAAATAGAGGATATTACGTGGCCGCGCAGAGACACGGCATTTCTCTTCGAGTGTTAAAAAAACATTTCACGAGAGAACCCTCCTTTCCAACTGTTTTATGATGAGTTTAAAGTTACAAAATGCTGCACAAAGACATTTTGTCTTTGTTGAGTGTTACGTAGTAAAATTGCTTTCATGCGTCGCGTGACTTTCTCGAACGTTCTCTACCTTTTTGGATTATTCATGAATAATTAATTAGGGCATGTTTACATTTCAGCATGAGTCAGCAGATTTGCATCAGTCACTGAAATCATAAATATGTCGAAAAGCTACCACTATTCGCCTGTTTAGTATTTTCGAGAACGTTATGTCAAACGGTATACAAGTTCTAAGCGAGTTCTTTTGACGAACTAAGTTTTTTCCCACGAGCTGGACTGCTGTGTTTAGTCAAGTGTGACGAAGGTCGATTTTCAAGTTCTGTGTTTACAAGTTGCCGGAAGGCGAAAGATATCTGAAGTTCAAGTGAGAGTTTGTTATATTGGCAGAGGCTTAAGTTCAAGTCAAGTTTGTGTTGGTGGATGCTGTGTTTTAAAACTCTGTAAAGGCTATGTTCCTTTGATATTAAACTTCCTTGTGTTAATCCGACATACCCGCGTGCTGATAGTCAGTGAATAATTATCCTCAAAACATTCGAACTCGGAACATTGAGTTTTAGCCAATTCCAGGCTCAACGTAATTGACTCCTTACCCATGCCTTACATATCTTTAATCAGTACATGAGACTGCTATGCTGTTTTTGAAGCCTGATGTGACTAACAAAAATAGAGAAGCCTTTTATCACTGTTTGTTTTGTTAGACTTGTTATTCACCGCCAGTAACCTCATATTTGACTTAGGTCTAAACGTTTAGACCCAAGTCAAATTTAGAAGGATTTGTATGCAGTCATCAGAGCATACCCGGGCTAGTATCTCAGAGACAATTCGTCCGAAATGCTATTTTTTGGCAAGTAGCCCTCTTGGATGTTGCTCTTTTCAGAATATCCTGACAAACCCCATAATTTCACAAATTAACACCTTACTCTTACCATATTTCATTTCGTACTATTCCACCGCATTTACAATTAATCAGTTCCACTTCCACGACGCCGAAGTGTACGCTCCGTAGCGTCTTGTTTCAACTGGTACCTACAGTTGCCCAGATGGGACCGTGACGCAAAACTAAAGACTTGCCGAAATTTTTTTTTAAAATGTTAGACGACACCTCGGTACACTTGAAACCAATATGGCCACCATAAGTAGGTAACCTACGTAGCAGGCACTGAAATGAGTAGGTCATTGGAAGGAAGGGGAAAAGGCCCTTTTTTTTCCCTCCGGGAGGGACGCGATTTTCTTCCTCTCCCCCTCCCCGTTTAAGGCCTGCCTCGCAGGCCACTGGTATAGGCGGCTGCAACGCCATGATCTTACCGGAAAATAGAGGACTATATTACACAGTCTCGGGTGTTTGTTTCTAGTTCATGCTTCATCCCTCTCGCTGAGAGAACTACAATGTTAATTGATGGCAAATGAATAAGTTTTAGCACTTTGGGTCCTCCTTGGATACAAAACTGTTGTTTTGGGATCCAAGGGCACGAGAGAAACACTTGTAAGACAAACGATCACTGATCCATCAGCAATACCCGCTTTTAAGAGTTCTTTTAGACGGATACTTTAAATTTCCAGCGGGCTACAGTGTGGGGAAACTCACCTTCCTCTTTGGTCGCAGAAACCAAAGTCTTCAGAGTCTCTATGTCGCTTTTCATCTGCTTGAAGTCTTTTCTTGTTCTATCTGTCAGGGAGGATATACTTAACAGAATTAAACTTTCGGCGCATACCTATTATTGAGGACAATTTAAAGTGGATGTCTGGAAAACCAGGAAACAGACATTCGGAATTCAGAACGGGAATGGGAATATATAGCAACAGGTATAGGGTTTAAAGGTATATTATCGTTTATTTCGTCTTTTTTCTTCCTTCTGCTAAGAAACTGGGGTTAATGAGCCCTAAGGCAGTACTAGTTCTTTCCTCACTTGTCCCCATTGTTGTCTACTCCCCTCACCCTTGCAGTCAAGGCTCGTGCAACAGTCAATAACTCATTGCTTAGCATAAAGTTACTTTTATTTTTACAATATTAAATTGTTTGCCAAAGCTCCCAGTAATTTTCCACAGCATCACATGATTCTCACCTGACTTTCCCTATATAAACTCCCTCATACCACTTGCTAGCCACATTTCAGCTTTACTCTTCAAACAAGAACCTAGACTTGCATATTGTATTTTTCCCGCCCTCCTACCCAACTGGAAGCTTTGTCTCCATTAATCGCTATGCCTGCCTGTTTCTATTTCATTTCTGTCCTACGCTATTTCATTTTATTATATTTTACTTGGTTATTTTGTTTCCTCGATTGTTACATTATCTTGTTCATTAAGTTGCCACCATTATAAAAAATTAGCTTGATATAATATCCACCAATTAAATTCTAGCTGTTTGTATATTTTACTTTGTTACTTATTCATTGGTGGCGGGGCAGTGCACCTGGGCTACACTTTACCCCACAGTATGTGGGATAGCCCTCCTTGGCAATAGGTCCGGATTGCTTACTCCAAGATGGTACAACACACCATCTGAACTATTCTCCTTCCTTCCAGAAGGGCACCCCTCTTCTGGTGTCTTTTTTTTCAGTTAATAACTCAATAAAAACAGGTAGCAATAGTGACCAAGAGTTGATAAGAAAAGAATCGACCGCAGGGACACCACTTCTTTACTAGCCTCTAGCCCTCTCTTAGCCTTCAGATAGAGACGACGGCGCCTCCATTTCACCTCACGATGTTTTTTTTTTTAATTTCAAGTGATTTTCAGCTGGTCCTCAGTTCGTTTTCTATATACCCAAATTTTTTAACCACACATGTAAGTAAAAAAAGCTACCCCCGCGCTGGCATGTTGGATTTTAAAAGAAGGGGATGTGATTTGAGATATACTATTATCATAAGTTTTGAATAGAGTAAGGGAACAGGTACTTGTGAGACGAATGGGGTACTTGAGAAAATCTTAAACTACCCTATGGTAGATGATTCCAACCCTTTTAACTCGTGGGTACGCGCGAGCGTACCACGAGTTATTGCAGGGACAGAGATATGCAAATGAGTCACTCGCTGACTCGTAGTAGACGCACTTCGTAATTAATCGGGTCCGAACTCGAGAGCGCGAAGATCTGTCGTTTCCAAAGAAGCACGCGCTCGCCGAAGTTCGGTAGCATCAAATTCCTCGCTGAGAGCGTGCATCGTGCGCTACAGCACGGTTAGGATAGAGGTCTTACCAAATTTAAGACACGAAGGGATCTTTCAAACTGCGGACAACGGACTGCGAATCGGTATAAAATACGGACTGGTGAAATGTATGGTAAATAAAGGCACTTCTTCTTCTTCTTCTTAAGGACTCCCCAAGATCACGGGGGGAAATGGATGCGAGTTTGAGCATTACCTTTAAAATAACAGCGGAAATCGAGATAAGAAAACACGAGCTAATGTTTTGCGTCCTACTTCTCCGGAGGAGTTATGTCGGCTTTGTATCGCATATGTTCTTAGCTTGTTCTTGCTCGTGTTCAAAAAACTAGATACCCGGCAGTCAGAAATTTTGACCAATTTTCTCGAAATGGCTCGTTTAATTCCTCTAAGAACATAAGATATTTGTTTAGAAATGTCAAGCGATTATAAATATTGCCTTGGGTTAAAAGTAGAAGCGACTGTCGAGCTTGGGCATAGAGTGAAATCTCAATGTTTTCGACACTAATATTCAATATTCAAGTTCTGACACACTAAGTCAACTCCCGATGAATATCCACAGAAATTATCAACGAAACCTTAGCAGAGTATTTAGTGTTTGTTCAGAAATGCCAAGCGATTCTAAAGAAAGGTTTTCGTATTGTTGTGGACAAATTCTCCGCACTTGCATCAAGCATATTCTTTAGAATCTTGACTCACGGGTACGCTTTTTAAAATACTAGATGTGTGAGGTCGGGTCAACCCGAAGGTTCTGGGTTCAAATTCTGCTAAAGACCTTTTTCCGTTCTTCCTTTTTTGTTTCTTTTTTGTTTTGTCTTGTTTGCTGATTTGTTTACCTTTTTTTTATTTTTAAATATATACTTAAATGACTGTTACTAAAGTACAATAATAAGCAAGAAAAGTATTGTGTTTCCAGAACAAGGATAGTATATTTATAATCTGAATTTCTATCATTTCCTAAAATTCACTGTGGGAAAACCAGAGGTGATAACTAATTGATTATTTTCTAAACAACGTACCCACGAGTTGACGATAGTCTTTCTTTGATTAGCTATTTATTTGCATTGTGGATGAATTATAACATGCGGCTGAGATGGCAGCTCAGGTGACATGTAGCCTCCTTAAGATTTTCAGGGTGGCAAGATACAAGCGTATTAATTTGGAAGTGAATCTAATTAACCTTTCTACACTTTTAACTCGTGACACTTGCGTTTCCATTTCACGTTTTAGTACGATAAACAGAATATATCCGACAATCCTGAAGGTTTATGGCAATCCATCACCTCTGGGCGTCTCTTTCACACGTTGTCTGACACTGAAAATATATGTACTATCTCCTCCATCCTGTTTGTGACATTATAGAGTTACAGGGAGGGTAGGTTTGAGGCTAAGGGCGATAAAACACGGGATGATTCTTTTGGGCTATTCTGAGTTCAACACAGCGTTATAACAATTTTGATTCGTTGTTTCCACAAAAATCCTCCATGCAAATCGTTTCCTTTAACATTTCCTTAATCAGGGGCACCCAGCGACTTTTTTCTGTAAAATAAATGTTCGAAAAAATTTCCAAAGCTTAAGATACATGACGTCTCTCGTCTTACATTTTTATCGGTTCCAATTGCTATTCTGTGTTCTATTTGGGTTCCCGCTCCGGTTCCCAGCGCGTTCTGGTTCTTTTTCTTATTCCTGCTACTTTTCCCAACTCCGGTTTCCTGGCTTTCCAGACGCCCATTTAAAGTTATGTTACTTCAAAGAATTTTTAACGCTCTAAGGGGCTGTCTTCTCCATACACGTGATCATATTAGTAAAAGCTGATTGAATGGAATTTTATGGCAATACATAGTAATCAAAAGAAAGAGTGTCCAAGTTACGGAATTTGCAATTAGCATTCGGAACTGACCTCCTTCCTCAGTTATCTTCTTGCTGATTGTTTCCGTCTGTTCTCTGATTTGATCTAAAGAGAAAATTATATGGTTTGTTTCTCACGATTAAGTTAAAAGGTCATAAAAATTTAAAATTCATTTTGTTAAGAGCATTATTAAAAGTTAGCGTGACTCAAAGAATTTATGTTTAAAATGGAATTCATTTTTAGGGGATCTGACCTCCATCCTCAGTCGCCGAATTTCAATTTGTTGGATTCGGCTTTCGTATGATCTAAAGAATTATTCAGATATCGGAAGGTGTTATCCCCCTAATTGACCAGACCTGCGTTACTGTTCCGATCATACGAAAGCCGATCCAATAACTGCCAAATAACAAACGCGCCTGCGATTCCGGTGGTCACTTTTTTGTTTCAGAAAATAATGATAAATTACTCAGAGTGGTAAGTGGTTTCGCGCCAACCCCCGATAAGTCCTTTAGAAGTCGTGCTGGAAGTTCATCAATTCCAACCGCCTTACTCGTCTTAATTTTTTGGAATTGAGAACAAACTGACTCTTCTTTAACCTCCTAAAACTGAAGCCTTCTCTGGAGTTTGTTCTCGGGATACAAGAACGAGCTACCGCTATTCTGATATCTCTCACAGGTGTTCAAGATTGAATAAACAACTATGTTCATGCCTTTCCGTGTTAAGTTCCATCAATGCAACTTGCTCATACAATGACAGCCTTTTGAGGTTTTTAATTCTTAAAAGACATTAAATTACAAGCAAAATTCTTTGCATCGCGCTGCGCATATGGCTAACCTCGAAGGGACTTTCGGTTTTTCTTTTCCGTCAATCATCGCGTTCGTCAGATCGCATCCTTATCTGGTGTTCCTGTGGCCCAAAGGCAGAAATTTTCGAGCTATCTTCCGGCGTTCCGGCGGGGGACTGCCGATTGGCCGCCCCTATTAATTTATCAGGGGCATCTCGGCCGCAGGAAACTGGATTCCTTTGGACTCGTTTTCATTTTCTTTAGTCTCGTTTTCGTGGAGATGTCATGCACGTGATCACGTTCTTCGACTTCAACCTCTTTCTTTGTGTGTGAATGGTAAGTTGAACATTAATTTCCTAAAACCGAGAATACTGTTTTCCTGCGTTTGACTTGGTAATTAGCAGGAAAATATGCTCTCATCGGTATCTTACGTTTGTTTAGGCATGTGCGCTGGTAAGTGGGTAATTAGAGGGGGTATATATTTGGGTGTACTGGTTTTGTCTTTCATCTGGGTCTTGCTGTTCCAGCGTTAGGGTCACTCACTATGAACAAGGAGGAACTTGTCGAGCTTTTAGAGAAATCTCAAGACGCGATCTTAGAACGTGTTGATTCGAAATTACAAGAGCTCAAGAGATCTGTTTCTGAAGATCAAGAGGACTGCGTAAGATCTGTCGTTAAAAAAGTCAAAGAAGATCATTCCATAAGTGGAAGAAAGTGGGAAACGAGAAGCACTTCAAGTTTAACCAGTCGGTGGAAGCCAGATTTGATTCAGCCATCTCCGCCATTGAGAACAAGAAGCTAGATAAGGCGAAAAAAAGAGCTGGAAGAGGGTAAGAAGCTTTTGTCTGAACGTCAAAAATTAATTAAGCTGGCCGATCGATCCGAGTGTGGTTGGGCTACGGTTTCGGCTTACGTTACTGACGACTTGGCGGATACTCCTGAAGACGAACTTCGTATTTCTAAAGCTGAAAATGGGCAAAGAAGGCCCTTGACTCTAAAACAGAGAAATCGCGGGTAAAAACGGGTTCTGCTAATTACAAATCTAATCATGCTTCTTTTTCTCATTTTTCTAATTCACGCCTCGGCGCTGACGACGCTGTCAAGTCCTTTTGATAGCCCTTTCAGTTTCGACAAGCCGCATTTCTGTCCAGATCTCAGTTTAGGAGAGGAACCTGCTTCGCTTGTAGATCGGGAAGGACACTGGAGAAACAACTGCCCCAATCTCATTTCTTCAGGAAGATCAGATACGTCAACCAAGCGTGCCTTTGATTTTAAAAAGTCTTCAGATTCTTGTTTGTTTACTATAGTTGGTTGATTTTTGGTCCAATTCCATTCGTGCCTCCGACTTTATCATTAACACTATTGTTGAAGGCTACAGAATTCCTTTCTTTGATTTGCCTGAGAATTATATTATTCCAACAGATCTTCGGCCTTCAAGTTTAAAGATCTTGTTAATGAGGCCATTTCAGAGTTAATTGAGCGTGGTTGTGTTAAGGAAGTTCTTAATCCTCCCAAGTTTATCAGTCCTCTGCACTTGGTGCAGCAGTCCAGTGGGAAATGCAGGCTTATTTTGGATCTTTCGTACTTAAACAGATTCATTTGGAAGCAGTCTGTTCGGTTCGAAGATAGTCGCACTATGTTTGATTTGTTTCAATCAGGCTATTTTATCTCCACCTTTGATCTCAAATCTAGTTACCATCACGTCGAAATTTCAGTAAATTAGTGCGTTCGCTCGTTAATTACTGGCGCTGTCTTGGGCGTCGTGTTGTTAATTTTTTGGACGACGGTATTGGCGGGAGCCCCGATTACGCAAGTTGCCTTGTCCATAGTCGTTTATGCCGTTCTGATTTGGACTCTGTGGCTGTTTTTGTGAACCTTCAAAAATCAGTGTGGGAGCCGTCTCAAGTCGGTACCTGGCTTGGTTTCCATCTAGATTTTAGTCTTAATTTCATCACCGTTCCTCTTCCGAAGATTACGAAGTTGCGGGAGAGTATTTTGCGTATCCTTGCTCAGCGTCTTGTTAACGCTAAGGATCTAGCTATCGTTGCTGGTCAGTTGAACTCTATGTTTTTGGCTATTGGAGACGTTGCGCGTTTACTGTTTCGTGCCATGTAGGCCCAGATTTCGGCTAGAATTCCTGGTTTTCTAATTTTTATCTGGAAGACTCGGTCGTGGAGGAATTAGTTTTTTGCAAACCAATTTAGATCATCTCAATGGCTGTCGTATTTGGTTTAAATCCAGTGCAGTCAGAGTTGCATATTCGGATGCTAGTGACACCGGATATGGCGGTCACATTGTTGAACTTGGGCCCCAGGTGGCCACGCAAGGTGTTTGGTCGGCTGATTTAGCAAAGGAAAGTTCCACTACGGGTGAGATTTTGGCCTTTAGAAAAGTTTTGCAATCTTTTGCGCCTAAGCTTGAAGGATTATGTGTCAAATGGCAGACGGGCAACCAGGTGGCTTGCACGTAGCCAGTGGATGGCTTAAGTCGATTCTATTGGCATTATTTGTTCTAGCCAGTGGGTGGTTTACGCAGATCCGATTGACATTATTTGTTCTAGCCAGTGGGTGGTTTGGGCAGTTTCATTTAGCTTTATCAGTTTTACTTTTTCTGCCAGTGGGTGGCTTCCCACTTCCTTTGGAAGAACAATAAGGACAAAACCAAAAGAGAATGTTTATATCAAGACTACGGAAAGGGAGGAATTCTTATGCTCATGTTAAAAGCCTTACGTTTGGCTTGGCTACCTAGACTTCTTAATCGAGTAAAGCAAAACTGGAAATCAATACCTGACCATTTTTTTTCGAAAACTGGGAGATCTCAACTTTTTGTTAAGATGCAACTACGATCCAAGGTATCTAGACCCAAAACTACCTATTTTTCATAGAGATTATTATAATGTCGTTCTTCGTCCAAATAAAACGTCAACTTAAACAAAAGGATGAACAGGACATATTTTGTTTAACAACAAAGAAATTTTAATAGATGGAAAACCTTTCTTTATAAGGGAATGCTTTACAAAATGAATTATTTCAATAAAGGATCTCCTACAGGAGAATGGACAATTTCTTGCGTATGAGGAGTTTCAAAGAAAATATATTTGTAAAACGAATTTCCTGAATTTTTGTCAAGTTTTGAGTGCCATCCCTAAGTATGTTCTGTTCTAAGCAAGAAACCTGGACGAAATTTTAAAAAAACGTTCATCTGGAAAATCTCCATTATTCCAGCTGTTAAATGGTCACGAGCTCAATTTAGACAAAGCTAAAACTAAAGAGTTCTATTGGATTTTAAATCAGCGGAACTCTACACCACTGCCAACTTGGCCACAGAAATGGAAAAAAAACCCTTAACACAGAATTAAATGAATGGCAAACATTCCTCAAATTAGCGAGAAAGATCTCCAAAGAGAACAAGCTAAGAGAATTTCAATTTAAGTTTTTACATAGGATTGTTGTCACCAAAAAAGAATTGTTTCGTTTTGGAATTAAACAGGATAGTGATTGTTTATTTTGTAGCGAAGAGGATTCCGTGGACCACACCTTCATTAACTGCCAATTCACACAGTCGTTTAGGGAAAGTGTATTTAGGTGGTTTAACTCTAAGAATAATTCCAACTTACTTCGTTCATTGAAAGAATATTTATTTGGACATTCCGAAAATCTACTCAACAATGGCCGACGTACAGCAAAATTAAACTACACTCTGTTATTTATGAGATTTTACATTTATTCCGGTAAACTTCATAACAAAGAGCTCACTATCTCAGACTTTGCCAAACAAATAGAATTTAAGTACCAGTTAGAAAAATTGTGATTGATTAACTCTATTTAGTTATATAGTCAATGTCAATTGTAAGTTACATTCGTCTCGTCCCTTTTGTTTTGTTTGTTTTTTTTAACTTTTTTCAATTCCTTAGTACGTCATTATGTATCTCTTTGTAACTTTAACAGTGTGATTTAAATAAAACAATTATTTAAAAAAATAAAAAAAAATAATAAAAAAATAAGTTGACGACTCGTTTCCCTGCCTGTGCATATTTTCCTCGATTCCTAGGGAAACTACGAGATTTTTTTCGCGCGTCCATTTCCTAAACCTCAACATTTTCATTGCTTCCCGTCTCAGAGTATGCAAAACTGGGTGGTTATAAATTAAGAAATGAAATGGATGCTAGTGCGATTCTCGATCGCGACCAATAAACACACTTTTTTGCACAAGGCGCAATGGTCGGCAGGGTAGGTGTGTAGAAGATCTAAAGATAATTATAAAATAATTAAAAATTTTTAGTTGCAATCTTATCAGAATGACGTTCACGAACTAAAAAACTATTGTTAAGCTGAAAGGCTTGGTAAGCGCGGAAGATTTACCCCATAAGACAAAATAGTATTCTATAGCAAGTTTACTAAATTCACCAGGCTTGCAAAGGATTTTAACAAGCTTTTAATTTTCCGCGATTTTAGCCATTCAGAAAAGGAAGTCACGATTTCATTGAAGTGATCCAATAAGAGAAAATATCCATACCTTGCCAATTTAAGGGTTCAAGTACTGACTATAAATCCAAATAAAAGTCCTTCAAACAGTGTGTTCTCGGAAGAGGCAATTTTTTCACGCTGTGTATTGGCTACCTTTTGCACGTCACTCTATCACGCGACTAAAAGTGGTGGTGGCCTGTTTTCCGACTTAATAAGCTTGAACAGTTAACGCAAAAGAATTAACTTAAAACATCCCATTAGCCTTAACCAAGGGGCCAAGTGGTGGTGTGGAACATCACTGTATCTCTAGCCTGCGAAAACAACTGTTTCTCCTCGCTCCTCGTCACAGGTGACGTTTCGCAAGGGGGAACGTCTGCGACTCAGGGACAGAAATTCCATGCTGATGACGTAAAATCTGTCCAGAACCCGGTCATAAGCGGTGATTGGACGACGGACTAGTTGCATTGTTTTAGCTACTGTTGACGAATGACGGACAAAAGGCAAAAGGCTACAAAGGCCAAATGTAAACGCGATGAATCTATAACAAAACAGTCAATATTTGTGGAATATATTCCTCCCTAGAAGAACCATTTGCGTTTTGCTGGAGCTCCTTCGCAGATGAACACAACACTTTCCCAAAATCGACCAGGAGAAACGTAAAATTGAACAAATTTGAATTTGGAACCCCATGACTATTATTATGTAAACATTGATTTACGTCATCAGTATGGAATTTCTTTCGCTGGGTCCCAGACTTTTCTCCTCGCAGAACGTCTACAAGCGGCGAGGAACGAGGAGAAATGGCTGCTTTCGCAGGCTATTGTATCTAGCGATGGATAAAAAAGAGTACATCATCGTTTTCTAAAATCTTTGTTTTCATCCGCTTACACAAGGACAGAAAATGGGCGTTTTGTAAAATTAACAATCTGGAGAGCGTTTTCATAATGGTTTTCATGACCGTTTTTATCGAATGCGTATGGGCGAATAACTAATCTGGACTGACCTTCATGTTCGGCTGGATATATTTGAAAAGTCTCTAACTTCTTACTGACGAATCCTAATTCACTTTTGATTCCTTTGAGGCCCTCTTGAATTGCACCTTAAGAGAAAAATGGAAGGATAATCAAATTAGGCACTTAATAACTGGCCCTAAGGGACACAATAAATTTTGATTTCACAGAATCGAACCTCAATGCTCGCCCCCTTCAATCGAGGGTTCAGGTGTTTTTTTATACTTCCGAACGCAAATATTAACGACGTCTACGAAGCTAATATTTTATCGGAGCGACACAAATTTCGCGCGGCGAGTTTTGGTTGCGCTGAGAAGTTAGTGAGTTTTGTCCGGCCAATTTTTAGCTATTGTTTCATCCCCAACCAGACCCTATTTAACTGGAAAACCAGGAAACCATACCAGTTACTATAAGAAATAAGCAGAGAAACAATAACACAGTAAAAAAGACCTATTTAATTCCAAGATGCTTTACAACAATAAATTCTTCAGTCGCCATGGTCTTATCGTCGAGAAGTGTGGTACAGCCCTGCGGAGATGAGATTAGGAATCCAGGCTTGAATTGCACCATCGTATCCTTACATTAATTATTTACTGCTTGGAGTCGTATTTCAGTCGTATCTTGGTGTGTCTGCGTGTACAGTTTTATTTTGAGGGCGCGCATTACTTGTTTATTTATTTAATTGACGTGTACATTCAGTTCGTTAATTAACGTCTTAATTTTACTTTGCGTTATTTCCCTCACTTATATGTGTTGTCCGTGACTGTGTTCACATGGTGGGTGGCTCCTCCTAAAATGTTCTGCAATTGGTAAAGGATTTAATGGAGCCGAAACCAATTGTGGAATTGCACGCATTTTAGGAATCCTACTGATGAACAGTTGCGACACGTAGATATATATTTCTTAGCAACTACTATAATTTGCAGTCTGTCCACTTTGAATTCATACCTTCCATTTTATCTAGTTTGTCCTTGACGCTATCTTCGTCTTTCCTCCAGTCTCTTAGCAACTCGCGGTAATGGCCTTCTCTTTCTTGATCCATGCTCTCTGTCTGCAGTTTATTGATAGCGGCTATATCTACACCCAGGGCAACCAGTGCGGCACTTATATACTGCCACAAGGTATTAAATGTTGGATCGTCCACAGACGCCTGGATGGCATGACCATAGACCGAGTTCCTATAAAACTTCACCCTGACAATGTTAGCCTCAACACTCGTGTCCGAAGCAGATGGAAGGCTGTCCCATCCCGTGGCAGGAGCAGCCCGGCCACAGATATTCCTCAGAAGCACCATCAGCAGCGTGATGTCAAAGTCTTCTGATGTTACGGACCAAGGAGGAGAGGGATAAAGCTTACCCCACTGTGTGGCATTGATGATTTTCTTCTTTTTAAGAGATTGCAGAGTTAAATGCTCTGCAGAACCAGCTTTCAAAACATTAAACAGATTTGCTGGGGAGTGGAATTTGTCAAAGGTGTACCTCAACGCCTTGGTGCCTCCATCTACTAAAAGGCGACATAATCTAGCATAATTAGTCGTCTCCTTAGTGGATGGAGCTAATGTTGGAGGAGAAGCCATGAGATCTGCAAGACATAGATCATTATGGGAAAAATGGAGCCAATTACTTCTCTTCTTATTTGCCCCATTTCCAATTAGAGCAATTTTGATTCGATAAAATCCTTAAAATAACAAGTAACCACCAGGATGTAAAAGTACTTAAGAGCAAGAGCTGTATAGATTGAAAAATGAGCCTAGGAGTGCCAACGAGTTCTTAATATTATATTAATTTTACACTTACCCCTTACCCCACAGAGCCTGAGCTCCTTTCTGAAGTGAGCTGTTGCACCTTCTGCTAGGTTTTCCTAAGGGGCGTCCCCTCCAAGTGTCTGTAGCCACTCAAGCTCAGTGCCCTTAATAACCTTAAATGGATAATAAGATTGAAATAGAATCACCAATTGGAAGAGAATGTTTCTGCATGAACTTAACCGAAAAAAATGAGTTTCAGCTTTTTTCCTTAATTTTCTGGTGAATTTTTTAGGTCAATTCCTCGCTTTTAAATCAACCACGCGCATTTTTCTGTCTAGTGCGAAGCACGTAGACACTATGCTAAAGCGAAGAAAATTCGTTTAAGGTCTTCATATAATTGCAAATTATGACATAGAAGTCATAATAATCCTATAAGGTTTCCATTACCTAGAACAAATATGTTTGGAATGTGTAACCATTAAAGCATCCTCGGAATGTGCAAACATGTCGTGTATGTAATCGTGACGACTAATTTATGATGAGTCTTGGGATATTCGATCAAAATTGAATTCGATAGAAGGACGTAAAGAGTAATCGGAACTAATTTAACTTAGGGGATGAAAAATCACGACGAATTTCAGCGTTTTCGACCATGTGGCTTGAACAAGGAGTGAGTCAGTGAAGTTTGATGTTATTTGTTTGAAGCTTTGGTCCGTTGTATCTCGTAGTTTTCTACTTAATTCTCTGTTATTTTTTCTGCCGAAGACATCGATTTTACCCTGAACGTCACAAAACTGAATGAGAGGACAGAATGCGTTACGAAAAAGAAAAAGTTTCAAAAAAAGACTGAAAGAATTTCAAATGCTCTCTGTAATACAATTTTGCACACTGTCACGCAACATCAATATTATCAGTTCTCAGCCTTAAACATATTAAAAAAACATTCTCATGAAACACTAGCAAAATAAAGAACCATCCACTACTAAGTGGGTGTTTACATGAGAAAACTCGCACCGGCGCGAGTTTCATACCGGGATGACTTTTTGATTTCGTATGGTGTTTACATGATGACTGGGTCCTTTCACATCTCGTTATTTGAAGGTACACTTCATGTTGATAAAATGCACGCGTGATTCAAAATCACAAACATTATGCATGCGCTACCCGTTCCAGTCAACCGGCAGACCGATTTCATACCGAATACATGATACCGTTGCGAGATTTCGTACCGGAGTGAAATTCTCGCCCAGGTACAAGAACCGGGGTGAACTCACGCCAAGGTGACTCGCGCCGGCATAACATTTTGTGGTGGCATCATGTAAACAAATATAGAACCATGAGAGGAAAGCGGAGTGAACTCCCTCCGGGGCGAAAAAGCCCTGGTGTCATGTAAACACCCCCTTAGACAGAGCCACCCCAAGAGAAGTACAGTTTTTTGGGAAATTTTGTTGGTACCACAGTTGTAGACCTCTCATCGCCAACTTTCTCACTCTTTTTAAGGCTTCCTATCAAAACAGACACCCTGCTCAAGACGCTAAATAATAAAATCGCACACCCAGTTTAAGAATCTATACCCTGAAAAGTATACCCTCTTTTGCGGCACATACCCGTTCTGGCCAAAAAGGTAGTTCTTCTCTTTCCCTCTTCCCCTCCTGGGAGAACTACAAAGAACCTCCAATTACATCATACAATCGAAGACGGTCTTTGGAATATATACTCCAATAATGAAAGGTTTAAAACATTTTAAATTTTCAAATATATCAGATAAGTGAAGAGCAACAGAGCACCAAACTAACTCTCTCCATTTCGACCACATTTTTGAAGGATGTTAATTCGCACCAAACACATGAACCCATTGCGGGCCTATTTTATTCCCGAAGATGGAAGTCCTCGTTTTTAAATTCATGGTACATTTTGACCTTCGATCATGGCTGAATGAAAATGCTGAACATGTTGATCAGACAAATGATTATTGATTGAAGTTGTGCACTCTTGTTATGGTAGCTTAACACAAGTCACCAAGCTAGGAATTAGTAGACTTCAGGCAAAGTTAATTTTAGAATCAAGTGGTTGGAGCACGAAAGCACACGTCTCATGTTTCTTCTAGCCCTAGCCGCTTCCTAAGTGCTTCCTTCCACTAGCCGTGCTCTAGCTGTTTCCAATAAAGTGCTCTACGAAAGAACAGATCATTTGTTTTATGATAAAGAATCCGTTAAATTTTCTACGCATTACAATATAATTTTCAAAACAAACTATTGGCAGATGGCATAACAGCTTTACCTCTCATAAACCATGCTTATTCAATCAAACAAACTGCGTGTTATGTCTGAACTTTATTATAACAATTTCTAACTAGTACACAGATGCATATATAATTTGCATGTATAATTTGTATGGAAACAGACCACTTCCCAAACCCAGGAAACAGAAAATTAACTATGAAAGGCGTTTTAAAATGAAGTAAACAAACTGAACAAACAAAAGTTGAAGTCGGTAGCGTGATCGATGTCGGATGAGCTTCAAAACAAATGTCTTCATATAACCGTAAATTTTCTGCATTTGAGAGATTTTTTTAAAAGCAAATCACCGATAGAAATGCTGTAAAAAAATTTCAATTTAGAATTTTAATTTATGGCAGCTCTCTATCTCGCCTACTTTGCAAAATGGTGTCCGTTAAAAGCAATTTAATAATGCATAGTATGTAACTGGATTTTCTTTTCCCTTTCAGAATAATTTGGTACACGTTAACTTAAAAGTCCGAGGAAAAAAACGGAAGCAAACTTTTTTGGCTATTTAATGACGGGTGTGAACAAGAAAAGGTTTATTTCCAAACAACATATGTTGTTAAGAATCGATCAAGACGAACTACACTTATCCTAGGATAACATTTCAAACCTTCCTTGGCTTTTGGTTATATTTTTATGCAAATTTCAATTTTCATTTACAATTCTGATTGTATTTCGTTGATGATCATCTCTTCTCGAGACGTCCTTTTAATAATGAGAGACAATTAAATTGAAAGACATTTCAAGTTTTGTTAATCCTCAACGAAATATAGTCAAAATTAGGAACCACGAGAAATGCAATTAAAGCGTGTCTGGGTACCGATGCGGGAGCATTGCTATTTGCATTTTAATACAAAGAAGAGTAATGGTGTAAAACAGAAAGAAACAGAAACTGAGATTGTCATCAATACGATTTATTTAAACGATTAAAAAGTACCTATTAGAAGTAGTTAAAGCTCACGAATGACCAGGAGAAGAGGTCTGAGTGATGACAAAGAAACGAACTTCTCGTAAACACGAATCGATCGTCTGTCTGGAAAGCACGAAGACACGAAACACATGCGGCCGTCATGTGATCGGATACTCGCCACAAGCAACTGTTTGAAGGCTAATAACTGATCGATATACTGGGAAGAAGTATTGTGAGATTGCTTTTAACAGCATTTTTGTTAAATCTCTTTGCTCAGGAGAAACTATACCATGATCCTATGATCACAACCTAAAAGTACCCAAGACATCAAAATTCTCGTTCGGCTTACCTTCTGCACGTCAAAGACTTCTCGTAGCTTATCTGAATTATGAGGCAGCTTCAGAGTCGTTTAGTTGACTCCAAATAAAAATCAATTTATCCCTGAAAGGCCCTGGTTAGACCACCAGAGAGTTCGTGTTCCTTTGAAGGCTTATCCTGAAACAAACATGGTAATGTACAATGTTCGTGATAGAGACAAGATAATCAGTGTAGACAGAGCGTACAGTCACGCGAAATAAATTGTTTAATACCTGTGCAATGATGACTGAAGAAAATGTACTAAATGAACGAATCTACGTGCATCAACTAACGCGAAGTTCCCAACGCCATTTTAATTTCCTCAGACGCTACTGCGTACTTCTGAAAAGAATGGGGCGTATCACAGTAGAAAGATCCCGAGTCTGGAGATGCCAACAATTTTAAAAACGCGACATTGCGTGACCAAAGTTGAATTTAATTTAGACACGCGATGTCGAAAGTCACACAATGCTAACACCACGGGATGCATCTAACGTGATACTGTATTGTTAACTGCAAATGACAAGCTATGTGAATTTACCATTAAGATCAAATACCAGCGGGTGTTAATGGGGGAATTTGTGAAAACATGTAATCTGATGCGTTCCTATAGTGAGGGTCTATAGTTGTATAGGTGAGTAACTTCGGAATGATACGTCACGAGGATTTCTATTCTGTCACTTTAGGATAAAAGAACGACTACTCCATGTCCTCCAACTTTCGACTGGACCCATTGGGGTGGCTAACATTTTAGGGGGAACGGAAATGGCATCTAAAACTTCCCCGCCAAAGTTGCTCCATGCATGACATCCAAACAGATAAGTGGTTTCTAGGGCAGCTTCAGTCAAGGATGCTCCTACAGAGAAAACCATTCGAGGTAGCACTTCTTACGAGTTTGAAACATTCGCTCGTTGGGTGCCCCTGAAGAGAGGCCCAGAACTGATTATACTGACAAGTGCGTAGTGTACCAGTTCCAATGTAACCTCTGCGATACATGTAACTATGTTGGTTATGCGTGTGGGCTTTTTTTTACGCGCGTGGATAGCCAAAAAAGTAAATCATCTTCTGTGTGCAAACACTATGATATAAAAGAGAGATTAAGATTCATGTTTACGCCAAACGGCAAACGTGAACTTGTACCACGTGACCAAGTTTTTCCCTTAATTGCCGTTGACTGTTTGTTACTTCAACTGAAAAATAAGTAGTTTCACACCAGTTTTCTACATAAGAATTGTTCTGGACAGTTCTTATCTGCTTATTTTCTATTTTGAGAAATTCTCAACTTGAATCCGACGTTTACCGTTTGGCGTAAACGTGAATCTTAATCTCTCTAAACACTTGCCCAGTCCCTCTACGGCGTTTTCTTAGTCACTCTCGGTCAAATCACTTCGGTGACTTATCCGAGGCGAACGGGCGGGAAACATCTTTGTTTAGACTACGTTACCCGAAACTCTTTGACCGGGCGCAATAATGCGGTCTAGGGACTAGTCAAGATAAAGACCACGCAGGCAACGTCCCTGAGGACCTCCTCGGGTGCCTTAACGTTGATTTCCACTGACACGTTTTTGGCTACGCAAGTTAACGCACGTAAATTTTAATCACGTAAATAAAATAGAGGAAAGATATAAAGTGTTCAGATTAAACGTGAAGTTGAGCGAGGTTCTACTTTTACGCTTACGTGTGACCTTTCATACATTGCCTCTATTTAAATTTGCGAACGTAAATTTTACACACGTAAAAATTAAGCGACAGTGGAGATCAACCCTTAAAGTGCTGAAAAAACGCAAGAACAAATTTGACTGCTTCGTGAACGAGATGCTTCACATGAAACAATTAAAGGCTGGTTTTCACTAGCGACGGAGTCGAAGTCGGAGGAGAACTTATGACCTAGTGAAAATAAAAAATCGGAGTCGTAAGCGGAGTCATAAGCGCGACGGATTCGGAGTCAGAAGAATCAGAACGTTTCCATTTCTTCCGACTCCGTAGCTTACGAAAACCAGCCTTAAGACCGCCTTTGAACGTGCACAACGGATTCAATCCGTGCGAAAGTCTTTGTCTAGCTGTGTTCATTTACGCAAATTTACAGTACTTAAAGTTTAACAATTAACATGGGAACTTCTCCTTCTTCTTCTGTTTCGTGCTAAATTTGACTAGTTATATGGAAAAAGGCTAATTTGATTGGTAAGTAGTCTTCAGCTCTATTAGAAATCGCATATATTTCCATTCCTTAATAAATGACGTCATGATGTCGCCGAAACTTTATTAAGAACATGTTAAAAGTGGGCATCAGTTTGCTAAAACAGTTAGATTCCTTCTAGATTGAGATTGAGATTTCTTTTCAATTTTTGCATTATTACAAGATGCTTCTACTACATTACAATGCATCACAAGAACAGAAATAAAGGAAGAACAGCGAATTGAATAACTGGTGAAGAGTGACCAACGTAGTTTAGGCCTTCCAACTGGTCATTGCTACGGGCGTAGACATTTTAAAACATAAAACTGCATGTAATGGAGAAAGAAAAGCAGTGTAAAGTGTTCCTTAAAATTTTACGCACTGACAGAGAAATCAAATTACTGGAATCTGTGCCTTGAGTTCTCGTCTTATACGGGTAAAAATTCTTGTTTCCATTACTTCCTCAAACCGTTGATACTGGATAATCTCAAATTGTCTAATGGTGATTAAGAATTCTTCTGTTCATGTTCTCAAATCATTGACACTAAGTTAATGTACAATTGGAAAAACCACTCAAGGTTTACAGGTTTACTTGTAGATTTGAACTTTGAAACGAACATGCAAGAAAACCGCGTCACGCGGCTATCACTAAGCACGCAGCCAACATTACGCATCCCAACTTAATTGTCATACTCAAATTCACTTTCACAGTCTAACGTCCTCTAACGACCACCTCTCGGCAACAGCCGGTTTTTCTTGTCCCGGCAGTGGACAGTCCATTCCTTCTGTTCATGCAGTCCATGCCGCATTCTTGTTTTTACCTCTCAAAGACGATCAATCAGCTTTGGCTCCAGGGCGGTCGTTGAAGAGAGGTACGTTCTTAGGGCACTGTCTTCCAAATGGCATGAAAACGCCTTTGTGATATTTATGCTCACATATGGCATTCCACTATGCTCTTATTGGGACATGGACTAAACATTTAGTTTGATAGGTAAGCGAGGGTCTCTTTAATACAATCTTCGGATCCCTTGACCCCATCCTTAATTTCGCTCTTTCGCGCAATCCCGATGTTTATTTTCGGCAATCCGGTATCCCATGTAAACCCGAATCTCCACGCCATTTTGCTTTAATATCCCCAATCCCGATATTCAAATAAGGTAAATCCCGCATCCAGAAAAACACGGCTGTTGGAGATCCTCTTAATCGTCTCTCTCTCGCTCCGAGGGGACAAGTTGGAGAGGGGGAGGTCATCGGTTTCCATTTTTGCGTTTATTCTTTTCTTCTTGTTTCTTTATTATTTATTTTTATTTTATTGTTAAAACGCAGAGGATCATTGATGTCTCCCCAATAAGAAACTTGCTTTATTCCTTCTGCAGACTACAACCCTGTGATCAAGGAATCCATTCTGCCATCATACAAACGAAACACTCCACCTAAAAGGAAAAGTGGTATCATTAACTTCAGCCAATCAACCGGGGACGTATATCTGTCATACATGATACAGAGATAAGATTCACGTATACGGCAAACGGCAAACGTCAGATTCAAGTTGACAATTTCTCAAAATCGAAAATGAGCAGATAAAAACAACTCAAAACAATCTTATGGATAAACATTTCGTGAAACTACTAATTCATGTCTAAAAATAATGAACAGTAAGCGACAAGTAAAGGGGAAACTTGGTCACGTGGTACAAATTCGCGTTTGCCGTTTGACGTAAACGTGATGCCTTAACCTCTCTAATAAGGCCTGGGTCATAGTGTGGTAGATTTTCAGGCTATTTACAGCAAGTCGAATAATAGTTAGATGACGAAACGAACACTCCGCTCTTCAAGGGATGTGTGATACGGAGTAGGACTGGCTCCAGCGCTCTTCCCGCGCTTCCGGTGTGTTCGAAGGCGGGTTAAATTGTTTTTTTCTACAAAACGGTAACCCCATTTTCTTATTGTAACATCATCCAACAGTGTGGACTATGTAAACCAATTTTATGACAGTATTAACACGCAGTTTTATATGTTTATGTCTGCACCTGTGAAAGTCAAACTTGACATTCGTCAATGCTTATTTGAGGCGATTAGCAAAGACGATTTTTAGCGCCACACAGCGTTGCAACATTGTTCCAGCATTGCAACTCTGTGTTGCGCTAAAAATCGTCGTTGCGAATCGTCCCATGTAACATCACCTTAAAGTTGAGTTCAATTTGGATGTGTTCAGTGCTCCATCCTGCCTTTATCCGCTCTGGTTTATAGATTTATTTTTCTCGCCAAAATATTCTGAACCAATCAGAGGAGAGCAATGGCAAGTGTGAATCTTGGAAAACGCTGTGAAGGCCAATTCAAGGAAACTCTGTCTTAGAGGTCAACTGCCATGTTGGATTGCGCAGGTTTGTGAACACAGCTAACATCGGGCGACAAAAAATCTAAAAACAGACTAAAAGACTACGACACTTATAAGTATCTGAAGGCCTCTCCAGTCTAACTATGATCATTTTGTAACTTCAATTCTAAGACTGCCAACGAGCAAATAGTTTGTGTTTTGCGAAGCATTTGGCAGGTTCTTTATCAGACGGAGGAAGATGTATATAGTGATGAAAAATTGTACCTGTATGGATGTAGAGTATTCTTCTTCCTTTCAATCTTCCAAGATTATTTGTCATCTCTGTTAGCATTCTTCTGATCGCCTTTATATTGTATACTGGATCCACCAATATTCCAGCTGTTCTTGAAATCTGAATAATGTTCCCTGCAATTTGATAACAAATTCTCAAACTCATTAATAATTCATAAAGAAAATTCAAAGGAAATTAATGTTTAATGAGTGTTTGGATATCAGATGAAAAACTGCTCATTTTTGCATCCTTAATTTCTCCTTCAAAAATGATTTTGTTTGAGAAGAAAGATCAAACATTCGACACAGTGTTTCATCACCAGATTAAACACCTCGAAGTTCGTCAAAAATACTGCGCTGCGCGTCGTATTTTCAACTCTCTTCTCGGTGTTTCATCTGGTGATGAAACACTGCATCTCATGTTTGATATATTACATAAAATACCGGTAAGTCAAAATAAAAGCAATGAACACCACTTGTCGAGTCACACCAAACGACTCAACCAGTTCAAAAAAGTGCTATTTTTTATGATGACTCAGTCAATTCTCAGCATGTAGAGCTGTATTCCCCCTTCCCTGCAGTGATTTCAGTAATATTACCCTCTGACGTCATAGATTGTGCAAAAATAAATGGTACCAACTTAGACTTAGCTGGAAGCAGTTGTATTGTATGTCATGTGAATTGAAGAAGCCAAGAAGATTGCACACGTTTTCGAATTAAATTCAGTGGCCAACCTATGAGAAGAGTTGTGGGTAGTGGGGGAAGGTTTGGAAGTTGCCAGGTAGAATATTTCATGTGTTTACAATTAAATTATTGTAAGCAACTTTAACAGTATACACAAGTGGATAATATCTTCTGCTTTGACATCAATTCACCCAGTCCTACCCACCTAGTTCATGTTGAGTTGACACACCATATCCTCCCCCTTTGTAGCCATCAATAATATCTATAATATCTTCTGCTTCGACATAAATTTCCCTAGTCCTACCCACCTAGTTCATGTTCAGTTGACACACCATATCCTCCCCCTTTGTAGCCATCAATAATATCTATAATATCTTCTGCTTTGACATCAATTCACCCAGTCCTACCCACCTAGTTCATGTTGAGTTGACACACCATATCCTCCCCCTTTGTAGCCATCAATAATATCTATAATATCTTCTGCTTGAACATAAATTTCCCTAGTCCTACCCACCTAGTTCATGTTCAGTTGACACACCATATCCTCCCCCTTTGTAGCCATCAATAATATCTATAATATCTTCTGCTTTGACATCAATTCACCCAGTCCTACCCACCTAGTTCATGTTGAGTTGACACACCATATCCTCCCCCTTTGTAGCCATCAATAATATCTATAGCTTCTGCTTCGACATAAATTTCCCTAGTCCTACCCACCTAGTTCATGTTGAGTTGACACACCATATCCTCCCCCTTTGTAGCCATCAATAATATCTATAATATCTTCTGCTTTGACATCAATTCCCCCAGTCCTACCCACCTAGTTCATGTTGAGTTGACACACCATATCCTCCTCCTTTGTAGCCATCAATAATATCCATAATATCTTCTGCTTTGACATCAATTCACCCAGTCCTACCCACCTAGTTCATGTTGAGTTGACACACCATATCCTCCCCCTTTGTAGCCATCAATAATATCTATAATATCTTCTGCTTTGACATCAATTCCCCCAGTCCTATCCACCTAGTTCATGTTGAGTTGACACACCATATCCTCCCCCTTTGTAGCCATCAATAATATCTATAATATCTTCTGCTTCGACATAAATTTCCCTAGTCCTACCCACCTAGTTCATGTTGAGTTGACACACCATATCCTCCCCCTTTGTAGCCATCAATAATATCTATAATATCTTCTGCTTTGACATCAATTCACCCAGTCCTACCCACCTAGTTCATGTTGAGTTGACACACCATATCCTCCCCCTTTGTAGCCATCAATAATATCTATAATATCTTCTGCTTTGACATAAATTTCCCTAGTCCTACCCACCTAGTTCATGTTGAGTTGACACACCATATCCTCCCCCTTTGTAGCCGTCAATAATATCTATAATATCTTCTGCTTTGACATCAATTCCCCCAATTCTAAGGTCTTCATTGATTTTATTGTAAAAATAAGCTGCATTGTCAGACACATTGACTGCATGCGCAAGGCATCTAGAAAGTTGAAAAAAAGCAAAATTTTTCACAGTTTCAATTTTTTTACCAAGTTATATACAGGGACTACATTCTGTAGGCTTTGCTGAAGGTGCAATCCCTTTCCCATTTATAATTATACTACTATTATAAGGTGTCTCTTTCGTGTACCCCTTCCACATACCTGTTAAGCTTAGAACTTTGAATCCCTTATAGCTGTTGTAAATTCACTTTGAATTTTGAATGAATGTTCAAATCACAAAACCATAACATTTTCTCAACTATTTCACAGCGATAAAAATAATCATATGACGCGTATGTCAGCGCTTTTGGGCCTTAGTAACAGACCGAAATCACAGGTTTCCCTACTCTTTCGTATACTTGAAATTTCCACCTTTTCATGTACCTGAAGCCAAAAAATGGTACCCCTTTGTGGGGAGCCTCCCCAAATAGACCATTATTGAGAGTAACCCCCTCCAGTGAAAGTCCAGCCAATTAAAACTATCAACCGTATACTCATGAATAATTCCTCAAGAAGCAGTAAATCTCTTTAACCTTTGCACAACATCCACAAAATTATGCAAATCTTACTGACTGAGCCATGAAGATACAAAATTTCACTTTTCCCAACAAAAGAACAGAAGAAATTAAGCAGAAAGAAAAGCCAACATAGCTTTTGAATTGCAATAGCCGGGGACAGTTTAGATGATTTACATCTGTTTGCTTTTCTTCTTTTTTTTTCCTTTTGACTGACTAGTAAGTGCCTTAACTACTGCTTAAAGGCCAGTGATTTTTTTGTTTGTTTGTTGTTGTTGTTGTTGTTTATTTTTTACCACGTAGTCTCAGGAGGAACCTCAGGGAGAAAAGGTTTATTACACTATTATGCCCAAAAAAATTAAAACATTTGCTTCAGTCATTTTTTCTATATATTCTGTTTTCATTTTGTACTTTTACAGTAGATTACTTTGCTTTGCCAGGAAAACCACTCTGTTAGTGAAAACAGGTGGGAATCAGGAAGCAATTTTGCCTTTGAAGGCTACCTGTATATCAACCTTTAAAATAAATTATTCCAAAACAGAGGAAAAACTAAAGGAATATTGGCAATTTTTTTTCTGCATGAATCACAATCCATAGAAAACTGAACTGGTCAGTCTAGCACATTTTATTTTGTTAAACACATTTTTAGCAAAGTGCAAATATATCTTTTAAACAAGCAACTGCATGGTTGGTCCGAAATAACTATTATTTAAATGCAAACTGGAGTCTTACTTGAGTTTTGAGCTAGTCATGTAATTGCCAATAGCAATTCCTGATGCCGTTCCTCTACTCCCAACAGTAACTACAATATCATCATAATCTTCCAACACATCTGAATAAATATGAAAAACATCCAAACAATAAATTAAAACTACTAAGGTCTAACAAATTACAACTACTTAACAAAATAACAAAATAATCTAAAAAATATATAGCCTCCCATGCAGACATTCTTAGGGGTTTGTCACACATTCCTGCCCCACTAACGTCGTTAGTGGAATGCGTGACAAACCCCAAAGAACATCTGCATGAGAGGCTAAGAAATATATGGACCTGGATTGCATGATCATCTCTTAATTTATATTTCCCTTAAAAGAACATGGCACACTTTACTAAGTAGATGCCCTTGGTACTGGCCCCACTAGCACCTTCTTAATAATTTGGGCGTCTGTTAAATACTGGTACCCTTGACCGAAAAGATGAGAAGTAGCATTTAGCACACCATAAACAATCACGTTTGTTAAATGAAGTGGTGTACAGTAATTCCTTCTGCTGAGAGATGATATTTTCTCACTTCAAAGCTCCATTTGCTTTGCAATTAATCCTTAAAATTTGCTCTTAAATTCATCTCAAGTCACCATTACTAAATAATTTATAACCGAATGCCATACAAAGCAACAAGGTTAACCACAGAGAAACTTTGACATTTAAGATGCTTCCTGAAAAAAAATTTCTGTCAAGGGAATTCTCATCAGTGCTACAATGTAAATGTAGATTTTCTTTTCAAATTGCCTTTGTTTTATTTGCTTAAAATAAATAATATTGAGATGAAAAGTCACTTAGGACCTTAAAAATCTTTTTATGAATAGCTACATAGAATATGTATTATAGACAAAATTAAATTCAGTTTTTTAAACCAACTTCACTCAATTTCCTTTGCCTCCTATTAAGCTCAGTTTGTGAATAATATCACATGTATAGTGTAATGAGACAAAGGAAATAAATCTACCCAAATTCTTTAACCAGGGTAGATTTTATTAACCTGAATATTCTTTTAACCTACAAAATGCATGTCAAATAACCCATATAGTTCATACAGTGTACCTGTTCTATCATCTCTTGAAATGCAGTCAAGTAACCAAACATCCCTGTGTAAGATGAACCACCTATCTCTATCAAATATACTGAGGATCCCTGCTGCTTTCTGACAAAATAAATAAGATTAACAATTAATACAGTACTGCAACTGCTATATGGTTTTAAGGAGATTTTGAGTTGGCCAGGGGAATCAGTTACATATAATTATAGGTATATTCACTGGCTCCAGCGTACTTAGCAAAAAAGGAAGTAATAGTAATCAAAATTATTTCTCTTGGGGTGGTGGGACAAAAAAACCTTAAGTTTACAATTTGTGGGTGGCCAATTATAAGAGCTAGTGTAGGGTTTTCTGATCTTTTGCCAGAAGTGCCTTAATTATCTCACTATGCAATGTTTATCATTATAAGAATTTTCCAGCTAAAAAATGGTTTTTGTAGTCTTTTTAAGTCATTAAAGCCACAATTTTTCTGCCATTTTCTCCATCATCTCTTTAAGGCCTGATTTATATTGAACTTTTGGAACAACAACATGGCTTCCAACCATTTTTTTTTTAAGAAAAAGATTTCTTTACATCCAATATCTGTAGACTGCATCAACATGAACAAGAATCAACAAAATGTTCTACAGTTTACTGGCTCCCAAGAGGGCGCTAATAGTTTAAAATTTAACAGAAATTGAAATTTACTTAACTCTCGCAGATAAACACAGTGGGAATCAGGACCAACTTTCCGAACTTTAAGGAAAGGTGTCTGTCACATTTGGGGAGCTTAATTGCAGAAAATGACTGAAAACAGCGAGGGAAGCGACCAACAGTGGGTGTCCTTCTTATATAGGTTTCGAAAAGTGCGCTCCAGTTGACAGTGCTAGAATACTTGCCCCTAGCGAAACACATAACAAAAAATGAATTCAACCCACTCAAGGCACAATATTTGGTGCAGTAGATTGCTGTTGTGTATTGTGATAGTTCTGAGGTGGCTTCCATGTAGAGGAATGGGAAATTATAAAACTTTTAAATGTGGCTAAATGTAATTAGGTAGGCTAAGTTAAACACGAAACAATGCTGGCCAGCAGTTTTCCCCCATGGATCAGTATGTGGGGTAGCCAGGAGTTGCGTGCAGGGGTTCACGTACATGTATTAACAGCCTGGCTTTTGATGTCATTTTATGTGTTTGTTTTTCACTGTTGGGCAGTTTTCATTGAGTTTACCCCTTCCCTGCCAATCCCTCTTGGCATGGTAAGTCTTTTAGCCTCCAGTGATTTTCAGTGTGACAGTGCCTGGTGGTTCCCACTCACAGGTTATCGTGGATCATGAGGGGACACAAATTGCTTTTACTGGATGTACAATCCCACGCAGAGATGTTTTCTTTGTGGGAAGCTAATCCGACTTAATCCCATTAATATGTCGCGCTCCCCAAAAGTGCAAAAATTTTTTTGTTGTGTATTAGGTTTCAGTATACATTTTTTCACACCAGAATAAATTAGTTTGCGCACAAAAGGCTTCTAAAAAAATTACAATGTTTGTCCCACTTTGAGTCCACCTTCTGGAGATATGCTGGCTTGCTAGCTGGAATACATTGCCGAAGTGAAGATCTGGAATCCTTTCCTCCTCGTTGTTTTTTCGCCACGACATTTGTTTATATTTGTAGTGAGAATACAGTGCATATTGGTGGACTTTACCTCGTGTGGCTTGCTATTTATAAGAGAAGAGTGCCGGATTTCATCGCTTTGTTCGCCTTTAATTTGTTGTCGAAAGCAAGGTAAAAGGACCGACAACTGTAAGGTAAGAATTGAAGTTTGTTCCCTGGTGAAAAATAGAGCATAGAACTCATGAAACCCATGAGTATTACCTCTGTTATACCTAATGTTATGCAATAACTCCTCACTTTTTCGATGGGTAACACGGATACAAACAAAAGTTTCTTTTGCAAAAAAAAAGTATAATTTAGTTATAGAGACCATTTGAAGACGATTTGTCGTTATATGCTTCATTACTTGGCTTATTCCGGCTACGTGCGAGGAGTTAGATGACAACGTTTGTGTGCTATGTAATTATGTTGATAATTTCTTGCAAGCTTTGCACCTTTGTATTGAAACTCATGAAAGCCAAACTTTTTTAACCCTAGCAAAACAGTCTTCTGTTACGGAGAAATTTTTAACGTCTTTTGGGGCAAAATATGGTGTAACATTTAGGGAAAACAAAGCTTGATTTTTGTAAACTGTAGGGGACTCTCCAGGATACTTTAATACAGTTAAGGCAATTTGTGTCCCCTCATGCACTGCTCAATCGACTCTGCCTGTCTCGTGGCTCCACCTTCTTCAGGCACCATTCTCCATGCTCATCTATTGTTGATGGGTTCAATAAAATAATTAATGTCTGATTCGATGGCAAAACAAGGGTGGTGGAATAGAAATTGGGAGTGTGAGAGCACACACCTTCCAACAAGGTGAATGTACCCCAGGTTTGAAGTGGAAAAGTGGAAGTAAATCCTCACATTGTATTGAATTTGTTATTGGTTCTTAACCCTTGCTCCAGGAATGTTTTTCTGGTTCCCATAGCAATATATATGTGAGCTAATGTGGATAGGTTCAAACAGCAAGGGCATCAAGTGAAGGGGACCGATTTAAAAAGGTGTTCATTTTGTACATAATTGCAAGAAAATATACAGTATAGCTGACCTGTTCAGAGTTTCTAAGAAACAAATAACAATCCATAAGCCAAGCTGTCTTGCTGCTATTGCAGTGGCTCTACAATGATTTGACTGCACTCCACCACATGTAAAATGGTGTCACACTCATTGTTCAGTGCATCTGCCAGAAGAAACTCCAACCTCCGTTACCTATTACATGGCACAAAATAAAACAATGATGGCAAAACTGGCTCGTACATGTTGTAGGTCAAAATGAAATTCAGGTTAAAAAAAGGTTTTATAACCTACCAGTAAGTTAATTCCCAATTTGCTTATAACCATAACTATTCATGATCATAAATAATATTAAAATTGAGAATCAACCTATAAAAAACCTATAACCTGTTAAAAATGCATTGATCAATAAAATGGAGTATTGTATCTCAGAGTGTCATAAACATACATGAAGTAGATTATCAGTTTTACCTATGGTTATAATTATTAAATACTACATGTACTTATTAACCAAGAATGAGGTCATTATATGTATGGAATATGTGTGAAAATCTTCATTAGGAATCAGTAAAATGTATTATTACAAAGAGCTACACAAAGACCAGGAATAGTAATGACCGACAACATACAGAGCAGGGGCAGCTGTAGTGTCAACTATTACTAGTAATATTATTATTAACCCTTCAGGTCCACTAAGTAATGACCAACATCAATTTTTTCCTAATAACAATCAATCCAAAGAAAAGGAGGTAAGAATTAATAAAATGCTCCCTGGGGGCTTATGTGGGCATGGTCCACTGGATTTGTTGACATTTGCTGTCAATTTTTAGCCCAGGATGAGGGATTGGATTTGCTTTTTGCAATTTTATAGCAGAATCCCTGAGGAAAAGACCCCAGCTGGGATTTGTTATGCACCTAGCAGTAATGGCTGGGAGAGAGAACAACGATAGAAGTATAGAGAATGTCAACTGTCCTTTCCCACTCCTTGACTTACAAAGAAAGCTCAACTTCATCCCATGCAGTAAACAAGTGTAGGCCAAGGCCAGACTTCGAACTTTCCTTGAGACAAACCAAATCGTGATTTGTGTGGATCTTGACTGAGTTTGATAGCTGGGTCAATTGCAAAATTAACTAAGCATCTAACCACCCATCAAAGGTACCTTTATATTAGGATAAGATAAATGTTCAGATCATGACTGCTATCACCTTCCAAAGAAAAAGGGAATAAAGAACAACTCATCACAGGTTAGAGGCTACCTCAAAAAATGAAGCTGGCAGGGATGAGAAACATTTCGTCGCTATTGCTATTTTTTTTTTCTCATTTCTTTTAACTTTGCCTTACAGTTGTACTACTCTTTAAAAGAGGCATTTTAAGTAAAACAAGACGCTGTGGTAGCGCATATTTGGGCGTCAATGTTCTAGGCGTGTGTGAGTTTACTGAGTAGTGCAGTAGCGTTGTATATTTTAGGGGTTGGTTGAGATGCATGACGTGGAAGGCATGGAGTTATACTGGACGTGAATTGGTAGGATAATGGCTGTAGTTTGCTAACCACTGAAACTTGTTTCTCGCAGAATTTAATATGAAGTAACAAAAGATAATTAATTTTGGAGGTAACAGTGAATTACAGCTGTAGGTGTTGTAGTGAGGTTGGTTATGAAGGGATAGTATAGTTACAATGTGTTGAAATGTAGTGGTGGTTGTGAAAGGTCTTATCTTGATAGGATCTTTCGTGGTTTGTGTATGAGAGAATACAACTTGATCTAATTAACCCAAGGGTTTTAAAAAAAACACAGTTTGCACATGAATACGTTGGACTCTGCCCCTTTTACGGTTGGCAACATTGTGAGATTTCAAATTTCCAATTTAAATTTTCATCCATGATTACTCCCAAGAAAACTGTTTCTTTTACCTGATCAATTTTTTGGCTATTAATTAAAAGTTGAATAGGTTGATTTGTACACTTTTGGCATGGTTTAAATACAATGAATTCGGTTTTTTTCAAGTTTAATGAACGCCTGTTAGCTCTAAAGCATATTGACAACTTATTTAGCGCAGCATTCAGTAGATTAGTCGGGCAGTCTTTATCCTTGTGAGACACAAATGCGTTTGTATCATCACCAAATAATATCAATTGTAATATTGTTGACGTGTTGATTATATCATTGATGTAGAGCGGAATAAAAAAAAGCCCTAGTATTGAACCTTGGGGAACGCGACACATGATATTAGCACAAGACGAAACATAACCATTGTATTCTACAAATTGAAGTCTGTTGGAAAAATAGCTCTTAATCCATTTCAGAGCCAAGCCACATATACCATAGTGTTCAAGTTTATCAAATAAGATGGAATGATTGACTGTATCGAAAGCTTTCGAGAGATCTGAAAAGACACCAACCGCTAATTCACCACGATCAATAGCAGATGAAATTTTTTCATGCACATCAATCAAGCAAGTGTTGTAGAGTGGTTTTTCCTGAAGCAGAACTGGTTATTACAGAGAATATGCAAATTAGTTAAATAATCATACAAGCGATTATAGATGATTCTCTCTAGAAATTTTGAAAACCTTGGTAGAACCAAGACAGGCCTATAGTTGGTGAATAGTGACTGGTCATCAGCTTTAAACAGTGGTACCACACAAGCTATTTTCATTTGATCTGGTACAACGCCATGAGCGATCGATAAATTTATAATGTGAGCCAGAGGTCCCAAAATGATTTGAATGGATTCCCTAATTATATAGACATTGGAATATTATAAAATCCAGCCGCTTTCCCGGAAGCAAAAGATTGAGCAATGGTAATAATTTCAACCTCTGTTGTTGGGCTAAAAAAGATTGATTCTCGAAACGATCCAGATAGAAAATCTTTATGTGAAGAGGGAGGAGGCCGTATCTTCTTTGCCAGGTTGGGATCAATAGTAGAGAAGTAGCTGCAAAACCTATTTGTTACTTCCACTGGATCAGAAATCTCCTCACCATCTGACTTAAATATTGTATTTTATTGATTGAGGCCTTGGCTTTCCTTCTATTTAAGACTTATTTAAAAATTTCCAGATCGCATGTGTATTTGATTTAGCATCTTCCAATTTCTTTTCATAATACCGATGCTTAGCCAAACGCAAGGTCTGCTTCAATTTGTTCTTGTATCTTTTGTAGAGTGAAGAATAGTTGACTTTTGGAACTTGAAGATATTTTTTGTAAAGTTTATTCTTTGTTTTAATGGATTTAAGAAGAGCTTTTGTTAACCACCATTTTTTAAAGCGCCTCTGCTTTCTAGTTGCCTTCTTGAGAGGGAAGCAATCATTATAAATCTTTGTACACATTTCATGAAAGCGTTCGTACACAATATCTGGCTCATCACAAGCTTTAATCAAAGACCAATCAACAACTTCTCAAACGTTCAAAAAAGTTGTTCGCAAAAATATTATCTATTAACGTAGCAGTATGTGAAGTAATTCTCGAGGGACGTGTCATCAAAGGAAAAAACACATTAGAGTACATTCCATCTAGGAATTGGCATTACGAAGCTTATTTGAGAGAATTACCCCCATTGTTTGTATACAAGAAAAGTCTTATTTTGTTTTCTCTATCTGGATATTACCTAACAACTCATTGTTTGTAGACAAGAAATCATCGAGTCTGTGATTTGGTACATTCCATCGGTCTGTAAACAATACCAACAATTGTATTTTTTCTCGAGGTCTTATTTATTCAATGAACAGCGATTCTACAATATCAGCATTATGGAGGGACAAATCTTCTCGAAGCTTGAACTATAGATCGTTTGAAACATAAAGACCTACCCCAACTCCAGTTCTATTTTGCCTATACTTGTGAAGATATTTGAAACCACTAATATCGACCGAATGAGAAGAATCTTTTAGCCAGGTCTCAGAAATTCCAATTACAGAAAATTTTTTGTTTAAGCATGATAGATAGTCAGTCAGCTTTACTAAATTATGAGGAAGACTACGAATATTAAAATGTAGGAGAGAGAAATCAGCATCAGAATAATTTTCGCGTCTGAGCATTTTGTTAAATTGATTTTCAATATTAATTGAAAGTTTGTTTCACTCAGTGTACCTTGTTTTTCCAAAAAGGTTTGTTTTCTATTGCCGATTTGTTTGCCGTGAGTTATCTCTGGGTCGTATCTAACGAGGATAAATGTTGTGTTGTGATGCAGTGCGCGGCAGACATTCTTGTCGCTTGGCTTGTTTACTTGGAGTGTTTATGTTCGCACATACTATGTGCCTATTGCAACTTTGAGTCAAAACAAACAAACTCGATTACTCTATTTGGGTGACGCCCAAATAAAAAGAAGTAAAGAAAAATTCACTACAATCGGGAAGTCCCTTGACAGGAGGCTTCATCCGAAGTCTTGGAACCAATTGTTACCCCCCCCCCCCCCCAACAGGGGACAACAGAGGGGTACCGGTTACAAACCACTTTGTACAAATCATCAGCGGTTCCCTGGGGGCGAGCCCCTAGGATGCCCACTGGTAAGTGCATTAGGCTGAGGAATTGAGTGAATCAAGTTCAGCCAGGAAATTAGGTGTTGGACTGCATAAAAATATTCAGTACATAAAAGAACAATGCATTTTTAAATAAGTTAACTGGTAATAAGGTTAACTGTACAGGGAGAAGGAAAACATCGGCACTTACTTCGTGTATCGGACACAGATGACATATTAAAACAAAAGATCTTCATTGCAAAAAAAAACATGAAATAATACCAAGCACATTTTTTTCCTCAGAAAACAAAGAAGACCAAAGAGATCTTTTGTTTTTATACGTCATCCGTGTCCAGTTGCAAGTGGTGGACAAGGTAAAAACAAAGGAAAAAAAAATTGGGGAAGTCAAAGCGAAACTTTAGCAAGTTATATCAAAATTACTTACTTGAACAAAGAACTGGGGAATATCTTTCAGTACCGACCCCAATGAGCGCAACTGTGTCAGCATGTTTGAGCCTCGAGAAATATTTCTGTTCACTTTCAAATAAAATATCTTGCGTCATTTCTGAGTCCATACCAGTTCCATATTTTGAAGACAAGGAAAAACGATGTTCTTGACGAGGAAAACAATATTTTTGCTTTTCAAAACATTGCGATCACAACGCGCGAAACGAGAAGGAAAGAAATTTTGACCAATTCTGTCAGCGGTTCTCCAACTACATTATATAACAAGCATCAAACCGAACAACATACGACTGCGGAGTGTGGACTGCGGACTGTGGACTGTGGACTGTGGACTGTGGACAATGGATTCAGGTCCACACCTCCGTTAAAAAACTCTTGTGCCCATATAGTAATTCTTAAAAGGTTTTTAAAGTTTGCAATCGCTAAAATGGAAATGTCTGATTCTAGCTCTCTGCCCTTGACACCACCTTTCTGCGAGGCTTGGCCTCCAAGGTTGAAGAACAGGGGGGAATCCCCTTTGAAAGTGACGGGAATGTTCGTCGCCTTTCTTAAGGGAAGAAATTGTACGTTTTGGGTGTTCAATATTTTTAACCATAGGGGTATGGCTTATGGTTGTGCGTAAAGAAATATCTTAATCTAAACAATGGCTGTTAAACGGTGTTTAAGCATGAGCCACACCCAGATTACCAGCCTGCTTTTGGGTTTTATTCTAATTTTCCAACGAGCATCCTCATCTCAATTTCATGGTATTCCCTCGGGGTATTGCCCTGGATGGAATTTTACACGATCAGAACACGATATAGTCTTCGGCACCGTTTCAAGCATTGGCTTTCCATTCAGAAGGAGTACTTGAAATTTCTTGTACAAATTACTTTAAAAATCGATGGAATTACACCGGCGTTCCAAAGGACGGAAACCGCAGGGTCCGTTCGCCCACAAGTCGATTCGCCTACAAGATGATTCGCCTACACTCATGCAGGTCGATTCGCCTACATGATCTGACGAATCGTCTCTGTTATTCGTTGTCCATGTATTACATTTAATTCTGTTCGTAGAAGAATATACATGCGGGGGGCCACGTGGGGTTAGACGGCTATTGACCGATCTGCAAAGTGGGAGTTCACCTGTTTTTTTTTTTATTATTTTTACAGCCGGTCTTGTAGTGATCCGTTTTCTTAACTGTCTTAATCTTCATAATTTGTGTTTGTTTTATTCAGCAAGGTAAAGGATCGCTGAGGTCTCCCAATAAAAATCCTGCTTTGCTGTTTCTCTAGTCTGGAGTTCAAGCTTGTCATCAAAAAGCCATTTTACCGTCATAGAAATCAAATACCCCACTAAAAAAAATTATAACTTCACAAGAACAATTTAATCAAACTGAATAACGCACGTATAAGCAGTGAGGAACTTGCGAAAAACAAAGAATACGATAAACCGAGGCAAAAGACGATGCGGATGTAACGGTGTCATGATTCCGCTCAGACGTGGCGTTCGAAGTCCGAATCGCGGCCACTTCGCTTCTCTGCCTCTCTCTTATTTTCTTTTGCAAACATATTGCAAGTCCTCGTTCGAAGACTGTAATTCACTGCCTAAAATCTTGCAAAGAGTTCCTCGCAAATCCTATTGGGCGCGCTTAAACCGCTATTCCATCGCTTGTTTCGACGAATTCAACACAGATATATCAAGCAAAGAATTGACTTCGTCTAGGATAACGGTGGACGGCTTTCTTCGGCGAAGAAGTTATGAGAAATCTTCGCTTTCCCAAAATCTGATCTTGGAAAAACCCGCGTAAAATTTTTCTGGTTTCCTATTCCACTCTTTGCTTCTTGACTCTTGATATACAAGAGGGCAAAAAAAAAAAAAAATACTGGATCCGCCCCTGTGAACAGCACTAGTTTTGCTGCGCAGTAAACATCGTAAATATTAGCCATGAACAGTTTACTCACCTGAACAGAACGGCGCCTTCTGCATTTCGCGTATGCAGAAAATTGAAAATTAAAACGGATTGCAGTTACGCTGATTGGGGTTTCTGTTGTTTGCGACTTTCAATTATAATACTTGAAAGACATTTGATTGTCATAAAACGGTGACTAAATCAGTTACAGTCTCTTTCTTTGCTCACGGTTAATTGCGAGAAACTGGCAAATCTTAGAATTTAGCTGGCCTTTTTGCTTAGGTCACTGTATTCTATTTCCATTCCCTCTGTTATAGACTAACCTGCGATAAGGCGGTCATTCTTCCTTGCTCTTCGAAAGGTGATTGGAAAAGGAAAAACTCGCGCACGTTTTGGCTTTCTAGGAAAAAAAAAGCAGAAAAAAAGAAGATGAACGCCCGGTAGTCCGTTCAGGCGTTCAGATGATGGGGACGGCTGGTCGTAGATTACTCTCAGTCCTTTGTTTTCATTTTAACTTGAAGTGATTTCGTTTTACTCAATTTTTTCACTATCATATGCTTTCTCAAAACAGGTGGCGGCTTGTCTTCCAGGTGAGAAGAAGACAAAAGAAAGTTCTGCTCAAAGGGTAGTAATAAGCGATTCTCATCTATGACGTCATTTTACTGCTACGACCAAAATCCTTCAGGGTTTTGCTTTCTTGTGCAAATTAGGGCTTCATTGACTTGTTATTTAAGGTTCAGTAAAACGGGCAACAAAAAACGTCCAGCTTGTTTTGCAACATTGCTGCAAAACGAGTTGAATAGCGATGCTGTGCGTTTTACCACCACCCAATGCAACAAATAAACTTGAAAGGTTCAACCTCGTCCCCAGGGCTTTTCCCTTAAAAAAAAATGGGTGGGGCGGTAAAAGCAAACCATTTCGTCTGCCATGGGATAGACAAACACCAAGTCTGTTCAATCGTTCTTGAAGCTGCATAGAAATGGGCATTGAAGTTCATTAGAATGACTAAAGACTTAAATGTTACAAACAAGGTAATCCCACACAGAGACAAAACCATCTTCACATACACGTCTAGCATCTTTAAAGCTTACACTGACACATAAAATCAAATCAAGTACAACGCAACAAATTACCGTTGAACTTCATGCAACACATAACAAAATGCACGGCACTGGTTTGAAATTTTATGATCTTGTCAGAACTCCATCCATCAGGTTCTTATTTTCCTCTACTTTAATATTCAAGGAAGTGTGGATTTGAATAAAATATAAGAAATGTCACAGGTAATGTACGTATTAAATAGATCAGTAATTTATGTAAACTAGTAATAATAATTGGAAATCAGGAGTGCATTCGATTGAATGGGAGGTGCTGGCAGGGTAGTGAGGCATGCCAGTAGTAACGGCTGCAATACTTGATGAGCTTGTAAGATTGAAAAATCAAACTCAAACATAATAAGCTTATATCTACTTAAAATGTGGTAAGTGTGCTTTCGTCTCACATCTTCCATAAAACAGAATTATAAACATTCTAGATAAAGAATTTCATGCTTTCTGTTTTTACACAAATAATACAATTGGTGTGTGTTTTGGGTTTTCATTCTGGATGTTTACAAAGTCTCAAAAATTGTGCCGTCTTTCAAAATTGGGTAGCAAAGAGCAAGACCTCCACTTGAACCTGTACAACTACACAAAAACAGTACAAACCTTCTTGGTAACTATTGTGTTAAGGGACCAGGGCCTGTAGCAAGCACAAAATGACCGGGGGGGCTGAGCGAGAGGCCCACATTAACTCACCCCCCGCTTCGGCCCCTCGGTTAAAGCATACTTCTTGGTACATGTCAGATCACTACATTTGTCTACAATACCTTTTGTTCTTGTCTCTAATTTTCCTTTTGTGTTGACTTTGACGAAATAGAGAACTTTTTTGGGATATCGTTCGCGGAAAATTTGCCAAACAATTACTGTCGGTTTTCTTTCTCCCCAACGAAGTCATTAGCTACGTCTACAAGTGAAGGGTCAGAGCATCTGTTCTGTCCTTGTGAACATGCAACATCATGAGGTGGTTCAGTGTAGAGTCTCCCGTTGTTGAGCGCAAATACGTCTTCACCCGCTTTAAAGCTGAAAACGATCTTTCACTAAAGGCATTGGTTGGCAGAGCAAAAATACGATTTCGTTCATTTACACAATTCCAAATTGCACAGAAGAACAACAGTACATAATCTTACTATGATCAACAATACTTTGAAACTTTAGCTTCCATTGACAGCTGTCCATTTTAGTAGAAAAATTCCACTTTTGTAGCAGAATTTAATTCAAGTCTGAAAATTTCTGGGGCTCGAGCCCCCCTGCCCCCTGCTGCTACGGGCCTGGGGACCAGTCATAAAGTACGGGGGAGGGGTGGACTATGAAAATTTTTTCTTAAAAAAGCGTTTCAACAGACTCAGCTCATGCCATCTTTCGTTCATAACAACCGAGTAGAGAAAGCAGAACTTGACACGCACATCAAGCTCTGTGTTTTCCATTCTAAGTTCTTTCCAGACACGGCATTCATGATCTCTATGAAAAAGGCACAATACTTTTCATTTCTGTCCAAACGCGATCAAAATCAAATTCCTTCAAAGTCTCGAAGCTGCTCCTGTTGCTATATAAAACCGAGCCATCGGAGCGTCTGCATAACGTTTGACAAGCTGCGGCTATTTCATCTTTGATGGCCAATTTTAGTGCTGCAATCACACTCGGGGAACGTTGCTTTATGACATCGGCAATGACGGCTGGTTGTGTTGTTTTTGTTACCCGAATGAATTCTTCAGTGTCACCATCGATGAGTTTGGAAGCGTCGGGTAGCGAAGGTGTGTCATCCTGAAGAACAGATGCTAGAGTAAAAAACGATGGATTAGCCTCTTTCATGGGTTCTCGTTGTATGGCTTGAGCTGAAGCCCTCCGAAGTTGAGTTGCTCGGAGGAGCTTTCCGCGAAACGATGGAGCTCGCTGGTTGAGCGCTTTGAAGGCGGCTTGCACGACGGGGGAGAGCTCTCACACAACGCTTCACTGAACACAGTTGTTCCAGCTGTATTTGCATTTGCATACACCTTTGTCTGAAGTCACCGCCTGGACACAAATCCATGGCACTTCCTGCATATAAGCGTCGAGAGGGAAACACTTTCAGTTATGTCAATTCCACAAACTTCGAATCTTTGAGGAAAGATCTCCCTTACTGCCTTCCTTTAACTTCGCTCTACCGAAAAACACGAGTCAAGTGACGGCTCTCAAATGCTTCGCAGCAAAACCAACAAATTAAATTTCGAGGATGAACCTCTTAGGAGTTGATTCCGTCAATTTTCAGAATTTTGCTTTTCTACGCAGCCAGAATGGCTAGTTTCAGGAGATTTCCTCCACCTCCCGGAAAAATTAATCACAATTGAATAGACTAATGTATTTTTCTGAAGAGCCGTCAACCAATGAGGACGAAGAATTGACCGCAGGAATTCACATACATTATCGATCATATGAATATTTAATAAAGACACGTGACCAGCCGATGCCAGGGCCTTTTCCTGCCCCACACCATTTTTAAAGGAAAGCCCTGGGGAAGAGGTTGTTGTTGATGTTGTCTCTTTCCCTCGTCTCGCGCTTTCGCGCTCATGTCGCTCCGCACGAAATATCGCGTTCGCCCTGCTTGGTTTATAGAGCGCCTGTCATGCTTATATGTATACAGGAATCACGAAAAGATTCTGGAAATATTATTAAAATATGACCATGGGGGTGGGGGGAAGGGGGTGAAATTACTCCAGTAGCGCGCAAGCTAACGCACATCAGAGTTGTGGCGCGAAGCTTGCAAAGATGGACGTCTGATGTTGTTTAGTTTTCCTGTTATTTTCACCCACCAGTACAGGCTAACGGAATTATGTATCCTGAATACCGAGAATGTTGAGAAGGTATATAGCCGGCCTTTCGCCAAAATGTCATGACCAAAACAAAAGAAGATTTAGTATTATTTTAACGATAAACATCATGCAGCCATGGGGAAATGTCATGGCAAGTCTCACGATGTTTGAAAACGAGTGTCGTTAACGTTTGGCAGCTTTTGCGGCCTCTGATTTAGAGAGTCATCAAACAAAAAATTTTCTGAGCGGAATAGAATGGAAAAACGTCAGATAGCCACAGTTTAAAGCGTTCACCGCTGGAAGGTTTTTATCACGCCCTGTAAAGTTGAAAACTTCCTCAACTCCGTTGTTTTGAGGAATGTCATGATGGAGTCTTTCGTTATTTCTAATTGAGCGTCCTCATGTTTTTTGGCTTTGCGGCTTCTGATTCATCGAAGTCATCAAGGAAATTGCCTATCCTGAGCCGAAATGGAGTGTGGAAAACGCCGATGGTCAAAGTTTAAAGTTTCAACTGCTGGAAGGCTTTATCCTCAAACTTAAAGTTTCATGGAAAGCCTCTCAACTGTCCTGTTGGAAACAGTCATAAACGAGTCCTTCGCTGTTTCATAACGAGTGTCCGCTCAAGATGTTGGCTGTTGTAACTTTGATTTACCGAAATTGTCAACAAAAATAGCCTATCCTGAGCGGAATAGAATGGAAAAAGTTGATGGTCTCAGTTTAAAGTGCTAAGTGCTGGAGAACTTTATCACTCGACAAAAGTTGCTTAAAGCTCTTTTAAACGGTTTAAGCAATGTAATGGCGAGTCTTTCTCCTGGGCTAAATCGAGCGTCCTCAAGCATTTTGGCTTTTGCAGCTCTGGGTCATCGAAGTCATCAATCAAAATAACCTATCCTGATGAAATTAACCCGTTCACAGTCCCCTATTTTTTCGTGAGATCGTCGAAATATAGCGCGTCTTACCGTTAATGAGGACATCTTGATTTTCAAATGTACCGGGGGTGAGCGTCGGGGGATTATAGCTGTAGGGGAAGGGGGTTTTCTCGCTTCCTCCCAAACCTGCCCCTGCCCGCTAAGCAGTTTTCACACTCATGCAAGATTATCCCGTAATAGTCTGGCAGCATTTTGTACTGGTGGGAAGTTCGTGCTGAAAAGCAACAACTGGTCTAGAGGCATTAAGAAGACCTCGAGTAACAAGAAAATCTAGTTGCCGGTTTTGTAACCCGCAACTGAGAGGTTTTTTTCAGGGGCTTAAAAGTTAACTAAACAGACTATGTATGAAAAAACAAGGTTGGGAAATAAAATGTCTCAAAACTTTTACAAAACGTGGTAAATGACATAAAAATAACAGGAGATATAAAACTCGATATTTTCAGTTTTTTCATAGCAGCTCATAGCCAATAGGACTTTCACTAGTCACGTGACAAAGCTTAGCAGGAGGCTGAGAAATAAAACTTCTTATACCTTCCTTAACTGTGGAAAACGAAACCAAAATAACGGGAGACATACAACTCAATGTTTCCAGTGTTAGCCCAAGTCAATGGAATATTACATTAGTCACGTGACGAATCTAACATGAAAACGAGGACTTGCAGTAAAGCTTCTTTCCAGTAGCTCTTTTATTAATAAACTGTGAATAAACCAAACCAAAAAATAAAGGGGATATAAAACACAATGTTGTCAGTGTTTACCTAAGTCAGTGGGATATTGGGACGTTGCCACCAGCCACGTCCACAAAAGATAGCATGAAAGCGGAGCTGAGTAATAAACATATTATTATAACGTTAGCAACTGTGGATAAAATGAAACCAAAATGGGAAATATGAACCTCAATGATTTCAGTTTTGACCTTAGGCAAACACTCACTCACTAATTGGCTCAAATTAGGTATTCTCTAGGTTTACAGTGTCTAATCCTTGGCAAAAGTAACACAGAAATATGTTGGTTTGTAAAATTTTGACAGATCGCTAATGTTAAAAAAAAAAAACAGCTTCAATATACTTGTTTTTGGGTGTAAAGTTCTGGAGGGATCCTGAGCACCTTAACATGAAAC
>CALNXK010000427.1:0-32500 GCA_942486035.1 Porites lobata
ACGTATTAGCTATATTCACAAATATTCGATCACTTGCAATGATGTGATATAATGACTTAATACAATAACTATCTGTAAGGTTCTCTATAATAGTTGATGGCTAACCGCTATGTTTCAGATCAAAAACAACAGATCGAACTCGAGCGACTGGACTTCTTATTAAACTCGGACTCATACATTCATTCATGTTTTTGATCTTTATGAATAATTAATTAATCATCCAGTTGAACAGTCAGATCCATTCCTTGACGAAAGAACTATTTCTTGCTCGTTAAAATGCGCTAAAACGAATATCATTTTAAGTCCTAAAAAACTTGAGCTTCCAAAAATAATGACAGGAACTGCACGCTATCAATAAAAAAAATTCAACTGTTCTATATAAGTGTTCACGTCCCCGACAAATAAAAATGTAACCAGTGGTGAATTTTACAACTCCTACTAACTTTTACCGTCAACCTTATTTTACCATGACATTCTCGTACGAAAAAAGGTCTCGCCGTCATCACTAAAAGCTAAGACAGCGTTGCGGAGACGTTACTTTTACTGGGGTTTCAATCAAATGAGTATCGATCAAGCAGTACACAATCAGCGCATTCTGGGGACCAGCAGCTATTTCGATCACTAACAAATGCAATGATGTGAAACTCGTTTACAATGAGGCACCAGTAACCCACTCCAACTTAAATGATACAACTATCCTTTGTTGTTAAAGCAAATTAAGCATAATGCTGTAAACAAGCGAACGTTTCAGTAACGCAAGTCTAGCTCGGTCGAATTGTAGCTTCAATCCATGCGAAAAATAGATGATAGCAAAAACTTAAAGAAGTCAAAACCAGACGTTTCGGTCAAAAGCGCTCAACTTCTGTCCCTATTAAATATTTAATAAAGAAGGGCTTTTGCTTTACATGAACGTCGTCAAATATCTTACCTTCATCTGAAGACAATTATAAGCTGACATCTTGGAATCGATTAGGAACTGATCCCCTCTAATTTCAGCACTGCCCCATTTCTCTGTTCTTATATTTATAAGCTCTGTGTCCAGCAGGGCGCTGAGAAATTTATTATCAAATTACTTGTTTTTCAAACATAGCGCTGCATGTGTTTTATTCTCTGTTTCACCGCTCGCGTCAGTATGACGTATACGTCACAACAAAGACGTCACGTTGGCAACACATCGTGTCACGAAATTTTAGCATATGGTGGAAGAACAACCGGCCATCGAGACGAGAGCGAACATGAACAAAGAAATGAAAGAAATTGCCATCAGGAAAGTGTCAATTTACTTCGCTTTTATCGTTTATTTTTCAGTTTTATAAACTGTTGTTGTTGTTATTGACAAGTAAAACCACATTCCAGTCGAAGTGTAGTTCATGTTTCCGTTACGCGGTCGGCGGTGATAGAGTCTTGTTAGAAACAAGAGTTCCCTCCCTTTTTCCGCCCCATTTTTTTTCCACGTCAATTTTTGCCCGCTCCCCACCATCTGAATGCCTGAAACAGGCTAAAGCCTAGCCTACGAACCGCAGACGTATTTCCAGGGGGGACTCCTGATAAGTTTTGGTAAGGGTACTGCCGCCCAGTTCTCCAAATCCTGACCCTATTTCAGACCAAAAAATGTCATTTTTCACACCGGTTTTCAGACCTGGGCCGAGTGGTCCAAAGCTGGGTTAAGATAACCCAGGGTTTGTGCGAGATTTAAGTTCAGATATGAAAGCTCAAGAATAATTTCAGTTTTAATTCTTTTTGTTTACAAGTTGGTTATTGGAAGCTTCAAAAATAACAGAGAAAATTATCCGAGAAAATGCTTTTGAACACAATAAAATGAAACCCGGGTTAAGCGCTAATCAGCCTTCGAACAACTGGGCCCGGGGCTCTTAAAATCCATACCAGTTTTCAGACTTATGATTTCTTAAAATTGATTTCGAATTCATATATTTCTTATAGCATGTGTACAGACGCCCCCCTCCCCTCAGAAAAAAGTCGGGGAAGAGATTTCTTTTTGACGGGAGGGGGCGTCTGTACACAGGTTATTTTTCTTACTCATTTGGGATTGAAACGATAAATACGTTCATACGCTCCCGTAGTTCCCTCGAAAACCATACCCGATATCAGACCAAGACTATACCCGTTTTCAGACCCAAATTAAGCGACTCAAACAGGGCCGGCGGAGAGGGAGGGCCAGGGCCCCCCGACATTTTGGAAAAAAAAAAGAAAAAAAAAAAAATACAAATTTTCAAATAAAAGGAATCTTTGATAGAATAAGAATATTCGACCGGCAGGCCTCGCCGAAGCATCCAAATTTATGATTGGTCCGTTTCGATCCTATATCACATGGTGATCCTCAATACGACTATCTTTACACTGACTCAGGGGCACCCACCGACTGTTTTAATTTCGAAAGCTTGAGGAAAGCTAAAAATTTCTGGATAACCGTTCCATGTTTTCACTTTTTAATATCAAGATATTACAGAGCATGATAAATGAAATAGGACAGGTGCACGATGACGTCATTTTACTACAACTACCAGAATCCTTGAGTTTGTTGTTTTCTTGTGCAAATCAAGGCTATTGTTCTTTTATCCTCAGCGGGATTGACAAATTTAAATAACAAAGCAACAACGAAATGAATTCTGGTAGTTTTAGTCAAATATCGTCATCGTGCAATTGTCCTATTGTCCCGATCTGCAAGCTTCTGCTGGTAAATCCGCAACCATCGCAGCAGGAAAAGGTCAATTTCGACAGCTCAAAGGTTAAAAACATCTGAAACATGGCTCCATTCCGTGACAATGAATAAAGAAAAGTTCTAAACAGCCGCAAGAAGAGAACGGACAAACTTTTGAAGTAAATGAAACACGCGAAAATTATGATGCTGCTGTGCGGTTACAACTTGTTGTTACTAACTCCTTCCTCGTTTGTTGAACTATTAAAACAAATGATTGATGAGTTGTAACTGTATTAAAAAATATTGAGTAACCACCAGGTAAACCATTTTTAAAGTCCACAATCCCCTAACCCCCACCCCCAACTTCATTTCAAAAGAGGTGGATCGGCCCCCGCACTTTAAAAACTGCTCCACGGGCGCTGAAAACGCCACAAAAACGCAAAGACGACACTAAAACATGTCGTAGGTGGTATCTTTATTAATCTTTCTTACCTTTATTAACATTGGGATTAAAAGGTGCAAACTTCAGTGTCTTATGAAGCATTTCTCCCGATCACTTGGCGAAATAAAGTGAATAGAGGGTTTTAGATAAGAGTTTACCGCGAACCTCTAACCGCTGGAGGTCACGTGACAAGTCTTTCGTGTCACGTTTGAGGTTTACGACGTGTGTTTTCAACGTGGGAAGATAGGTTTTCACGTATGACATTTGCCTGAAAGCTTTTGGCGTATAATTCTTGTTTCATCCCACGTAATGATACAAAAAATCTTGTGGAGCAAGTCTTTATCCATTAACAGAGGCACAAATTCGGGCTACACGTAGGCTAGTCAATTCCTACGATACCTCCACTAAATGAACAGCGAGTCCTTTGGTTTACATTTGATACTCAAGCTAAAAAACTAACTACTGATAAAGCGCTTTAGAAAAAGAACTACTCAGGCTAAGTTAACGAGTTCTAGAAAATTTATTTTGTTCACAGTAAACTACTGGTCAAGGGGCTAGTTGGAGCACACGTTTACTAGCCCAGCGTGAATTTTCACTAGTCCTGGGCTAATGGCTAGCGTTAGTGTTGAGCACTGGGTACTAAACAATGAAAGCCTTGCTAAAATTGGAAATCCCTGCAACATGAAACTGCAAACGCGCAACTGCAAACTGTGTTAAAGGTCTTTAATCTCTCTGATCTCGCTCCAGCTTTCGTTGGCATTTGGGTGAGGGTGTTTGGTGAGGCTCCCTCATACCTTCTTCCGCATTCCTGCAAAAAAAAGGAATCAATTCGAGACTTGGGTGGACAAAATAAAGTGAGTTGTATGAAATTGCCCTCCTGAGCCTTGACCTCATTACCCTGGTCCCAGAGGTTTTTCTTGAAATCTTTCTTTCTTCGCGAAAGAGAGAGCGAGCAGCGAAGCAGCGACAACTAGTCGCGAGGCGAAGAAAAATTTTAAACCTCTGGGACCAGGGCAACCTCGTTCCCAGATTCTCTCTCCAGTTATTCATTTTCCTTATTTTTGCAGCAAAGAAGATTTTATTAACGACACCAACATGGTAGCAAAATCAGAACTTCTTGGCGTGGTACCTGCGCGACCCAATTTTTTGGAGCGCATGGTTAAATCAATCGCGTGCGACAATCGGACGCTCTTAGCTTCCGATGTTTTAAGCATTTGCGTTACTCACCGTACGTATACTGATTGTTTAGCGCATTTATGACACATTAAACATTGCCTGATGGGCTATCAGAACTGCGCTAAGTGTCAAGTCTGTACGGGCTAGCCTCCTACGCACACGTTCTCAGGAGATTCTTCACGCGTAGGCATGTCCGTAATAGATGTATTTTTTCTTTTCTCGGGTCATCCGAGCCACGCGAAGGTTCAGCCATTTGCAAGGCAAAGGCAATACCTTCATTTCTCAGTTATTTTTAAGACCCTGAGCACTGGTCCGGTACCGGGAATGACGAGAATCGAACCCGCGACCTCCCGCTCTGCAGTCAAGCGCTCTACCGAGTGCGCTAATCCTGCCGCGGTTGAAATTTGCCAGTGACAGCATGCTCAGGGTGTGTGCGTGGGAAGGGGATGGGTGGGTCTACTAACTCTTTGCCGGGCGATGTTGGTGGTTGCCGGTTGGGTGAGACACAACCCTCTATTTTCATTTCAGTTGCAAATAGCACTGCTCAGAGTAACAAGAGTGACAAACAGCAATATCTCCGTTTTTCTCCAAAATGCGTCCACACGTGAGAGCACGTAGAGGTAGTTTTGACGTCACAGTTGTGTGTTACTTTGCCTAGTCCCTCTCGGGCAATGCATTTCGGTGACGTATCCGAGACGAACGGCCGGGAGACGCCTAGACAATCTCGGAGTGCGCATGCGTGAGCATTTTTGCATTTTTGAAAAGTTCACACGTTCAACTGAAATAATCTAAATAACTTTGCGCGTGAATATCCTTCGCTGGATCGGCAATATTGATTGACACTGTTTAACTACAATATTCACTTCAACATGCAAGACAAGCTAAATACAATACACCAGTTATAATACTGAGAAATTTAATAACACTAGTGTTACTTGCAGTGGTTCAGAAATCCATATAAGGAGGTTTGATCAGTTGAAATTATCAAGGATGGGTTGCTATCTTATGTAGCAGATACCTATATATATTCAAACAAAATATTATGTTGGTCGTGTCCTTTCTATTTCCAAGAATTTCATTTTCAAAAGATTCATATGACTGACTACTTTAAAACACTCCATGGACTGCAAAATTCTGTTTATTTATCCGAACATTGCAAAATCAAAAGCCTTAAATAACTCATTAAACAAATCGCCTACCATAAGTACGCACTGCCCTCAACCTGGCACATAAAACCATTCAAGAACCTGAAAAAATATATATTTTAATAAGAATGGCCAGTAACTGTGTACTAACTGAACGCTTAAAAAAGGCCAAATTAATCTTAATTGCTAATTTTTTTAAGAGAGACATATATAATTAAGGAAGTAATTATACAATTATGTATGTGCGGTGGACATGGTTGAGATAGAAGGCAAAAGGCAAAAGGCAAAGGGCAAAAGGCAAAGGTTTCCAGATATTGCAGAAGGAATGAAACTCCTTGACAACAAAAGGAGAATTAGCTCAACATCGATGCCGACCAAATTAACAATAATGATAACAATATTATTGAACAACTGTTTTTCTTAGTCTGCCCTTGTGGAAACTTATATAACCACACACCTTATCTGCAACTGGGACTGTGTTAAAAAACAATGTAGTGGGGAAGTCTCTGAATGACATAGACATTCAGGGTGGAGAGATCTGGAGCAAATTTAGAGGGAAATTCAACAAAACAGACCTTCTAGTCACACCAACTATACAGAATTGGGGTGAGTTAGCAAACAAAGAGCTTAAATAGGCAGGTGATCACCCTCGATAAATAACTAGTCTGGGTGATAAAGTTTAAAAAAAAAATGCCATTTTGTTTCCTTAAGAAAAGATGGAACAAAGTGAATTACATTTCTAGTAACATTATAAAAAACAAGAACATTTTTCATTTTCAATACACGGCTGCATGTGCAGCAAAAGCAGACCACAGGTTCAAATATCTGACAAAGTTTAAGGACCAAAGCTAAATCCTCTGACTATTTACTGAAGAAGACATTTTAGAAACATAACAAAAGGATTCAAGGTGCTATTATATATTCATCCTTAAACTACTTATTTTTTATGGGTAACCCTTATTCAGATTTAAACAGTAAACCCACTTAAGGAAAATTGTCTCGCTGACTTTAAGTATGCACCAGTTTCTATACATTATTTGTTTAAGTTTCCTATGACTTTTTCCTTGAGCAAAACATTTTTTGTATGGCTTAAAGACAACCCTCGCAAATTGTTACAGGCAACAAGGCAAGAAGTGAATTCAGCTTCCATTATACGACAACAAAAGAACAAAAAAACAACTGATTACAAGAGGTTTGGCAGCTTAGAACAAACAAATCCATGACACTTTTTTAACTACACTGCATTTATTATTATGCCTGGCATAGGAGGTTAACTCTACAATGTTAAACCTACGATCGCCAAGGCAAACAGTGATCAAACAACAAGTAGAAAATATGCCTGGCAAAAGAGGTTAACATTACAAGTTATTTCTCGAAAGCCATTCGGCGAGAGAAAGCATTAATTATTAGAAAACAATACTACCCATATAAGGGGAAAAACAACTACAAAAACTGGGTTTATGACAAAAAGGATTCCTGTTTTAACTGTCCCAAGCTGTATCCTAAGATAGGACATCAAGCACAAATTAAATGCCCAAAAGTTGCCTTAGCAAAAATGAAATCAGATAAGGTGACAATTATTGCTGAAAGAAATGATGATCTCATCTGCAAGTATGGAAGCATTATTGCAGAAAGACATGGGCAAGACAACCTTCACCTGGTGTCACAAGGGATTCGACAGCTTTCAAGGCTGCTGATACTGCTCAGAACCAACAACTCCATGGGGATTCACCTCAAAGACTTTCTAAAGCCAGAGTATTTTGACCACATTGTGGCTTCAGTTAAGACCCTTTGCAACTTTCAGGAATCATCAGCAAAGTCAGTCAGAATAACATTCCTTGCACTGAAGTTAGGCCATGCCATAAATAAGTGCATCACCATCCAAAGAGGTAAGGCTTTGAGAGAAAAAGACCAGGTGCTGCTACAAGACATGGACAATCTCGAAAAGCTTATGGGATCTTAATGGAATGATAGCATTTCATATCACTTACTAGGAACACTCTACAAGAGGAAATTTAACAAGCCAGATCTGCTTCCAGTTACAGAAGACTTGGAGGTGTCGAGAAAGCATCTCCTTCAAAAAATTGTCACTTGTACAGAGACCTTAAACGCTGCACCAACAATACAGAATTGGAGTGAGTTAGCTGAAACAACCATTTGTCGGGTGATAACACTCAATAAACGACGAGGTGGTGAAGCTTCAAAGACGCTGTTGAGTTCATTTGTAGAAAGGCCAGACTGGAAGAAAACAGCAACAAAAGGAATTGAAGATTGTCTAGAGCCAATTGAGAAGGAACTGTGTAAGAGGTATAAAGTACATGTAATAACACATTCAGTCATTTCACTATCAATACACACACAAAAAAATTGCAGACATCTTGGAATACATGCACTGTGATATAAGATACACTTCCAAATCTATCACCAGACGCTAGGCCAGAAACATAACAAAAGAACAGCGCTTTATGTACCAGTACAAAACAACTATTTTCGCCCTTGAATTACTATAAGTAACCTTAGCTTTTTTTATTTAAAACTAATTTTGCTGAGGGAAAATTATCACACTGACTAAAAGTTTTCTCCAGTTTGAATATATCATTTGTTTAAGTTTGCTGTTATAGTAAGACTTTTTCCTTGAGCAAAACATTTTTTTGGCATAACTTAAAGACCACCCTCGCAAACAGTTGCAGGCATCAAAGGTAGCTGTGAATTCCAAAATTAAATTAGCCTTGAAAATATTCTCATTATTAAACAGATCACCTGCCTTGTTAGTTTGAATATGCACTGCTCTCAACTCAGTCAGAGCCACATACAACCATTTAAGTTACTTTTGTTAAGCATGGCCTGTATATTAACTAAATACTTCAAAACAAAAGGCCACCTTCATGTTTGCTACTTTTTTAAAGAGAGACATTATTAAAATTGTGCAATTATGTAATATGCTATATATGTGTGGTGGACATGGTTGACATAGAAAGCAAAAGGGGACATAAGGTCTCAGTGCTGTTAACGCCTGATATTAAAGGAGCAATGGACATCTTAGTCAAGAAAAGACAAGAGGCCAACATCAATACAAACAACAAGTTTTTCTTTGCCCGCCCGTCTGAAGACTCATTGAATCACATTCGCCACTGGGACTGCCTGAGAAAACAATGTACTGGGCTTAAATTAAAAGAACCTGATTTGATAACAAGAACCCACCTAAGAAAGTATGTTGCGACGGTTTCCCAAGTGTTAGACCTCCAAGAAAAAGAGTTAGATTGGCTGGCAAGACACATGGGACACGATGTCAGAGTACACAGGGAATATTATAGACTCCACGAGTCAACCCTGGAGCTAACTAAAGTCAGCAAAATATTGGCACTAGTGGACTGCCTGAGAAAACAATGTACTGGGCTTAAATTGGCACTAATGGATGACGAAAACATCAGTCAAGCCATTGGGAAATCTCTAAATGACATTGACGTTCTGGGTGGCAAGAAAGAGCAAATTTAGAGGGAAATTCATGACCAACAAAACAGTCATCTTTTACCAGGCACACTAACTATACAAAAACACAACAAAAGAACAGCACTTTATGTACCAGTCCAAAACGAACTATTTTCACCACTGAACTACTTATATAAGTAATTATATAAGTAACCTTTTTTCTGATTTAAAAACTAATTCCGCTGAGGAAAAATTATCACACCGACTAAACTTTTTCTCCAGTTTGCATATATTATTTGTTTAAGTGTTCTGTTATAGTAAGACTTTTTCCTTGAGCAAAACATTTTTTTGTATGGCTTAAAGACAACCCTCGCAAATTGTTGCAGGCAACAAGGCAAGAAGTGAATTCAGCTTCCATTATAACAAAAAAAAAGAACAAAAAAAACTGATTACAAGAGGTTTGGCAGCTTAGAACAAACAAATCCATGACACTTTTTTAACTACACTGCATTTATTATTATGCCTGGCATAGGAGGTTAACTCTACAATGTTAAACCTTTGATCACCAAGGCAAACAGTGATAAAACAACAAGTAGAAAATATGCCTGGCAAAAGAGGTTAACATTACAAGTTATTTCTCGAAAGCCATTCGGCGAACAGAAAGCATTAATATTATTATTAGAAAACAATACTACACATATAAGGGGAAAAACAACCACAAAAACTGGGTTTATGACAAAAAGGATTCCCGTTTTAACTGTCCCAAGCTGTATCCTAAGATAGGACATTAAGCACAAAGTCAGTGCCTAAAAGTTGCCCTAGCAAAAATGAAATCAGATAAGGTAACAATATTATTGCTGCAAGAAATGATGATCTCATCTGCAAGTATGGTAGCATCATTGCAGAGAGACATGGGCAAGACAACCTTCAACTGGTGTCACAAGGGATTCGGCACCTTTCAAGGCTGCTGATACAGCTCAGAACCAACAACTCTATGGGGATTCACCTCAAAGACTTTCTAAAGCCAGAGTATTTTGACCACATTGTGGCTTCAGTTAAGACCCTTTGCAACTTTGAGGAATCATCAGCAAAGTCAGTCGGAATACCATCCCTTGTACTGAAGTTAGGCCATGCCATAAATAAGTGCATCACCATCCAAAGAGGTAAGGCTTTGAGAGAAAAAGACCAGGTGCTGCTACAAGACATGGACAATCTCGAAAAGCTTATGGGATCTGAATGGAGTGATACCATTTCATATCACTCACTAGGAACACTCTACAAGAGGAAATTTAACAAGCCAGATCTGCTTCCAGTTACAGAAGACTTGGAGGTGTTGAGAAAGCATCTCCTTCAAAAGATTGTCACTTGTACAGAGACCTTAAAAGCTGCACCAACAATACAGAATTGGAGTGAGTTAGCTGAAACAACCCTTTATCGGGTGATAACATTCAATAAACGACGAGGCGGTGAAGTTTCAAAGATGCTGTTGAGTTCATTTGTAGAAAGGCCAGACTGGAAGAAAACAGCAACAAAAGGAATTGAAGATTGTCAGCTTTGATTTTGAAAGTACAGTGTGTTTGTTGCCACAGTTTCCCAAGTTATAGATTAATTGGCTAGTGAGACACATGAGACATGATATTATGCTAGTGCACAGAGAACAATTTGTAAACTCCATAAAATGACCCTGGAGATGGCAAAAGTATGAAAAATTTTGAGAATTAGTGGATTGGGGTGAAAACTCTGAAGCCACTGTTTAAGGACAAAAGCTAATTATAAATTCTCTAGGTATGATGACTACATTGGAAGGATAACAAAAGAAAGGCACTTTATCTACCAGTCCCAAAAAAATATTTTCACCGTTGAACTACTCATATATTAAGTAATTATATAAGTAACTTTTTTTCTGATTTAAAAACTAATTTCGCTCAGGAAAAATCATCACACCGACTAAACGTTTTCTCCAGTTTGCATATATTATTTGTTTAAGTGTTCTGTTATAGTAAGACTTTTTCCTTGAGCAAAACATTTTTTTTTGCACAACTTAAAGACAACCCTCACAAATAGATGCTGAATTCACAGCTAGCATTGATGCCTGCACTTATTTAATACCACAAAAAATGTAAAAATAAACCTCCACCTTAATAGTCCCAAGGGATTTGGCAGCTTACAACAAACAAATCCATGTCACTTTTCAACTACACTACATTCATTATTATGCCTGGCATAGGAGGTTAACTCTACAATGTTAAACCTACGATCGCCAAGGCAAACAGTGATCAAACAACAAGTAGAAAATATGCCTGGCAAAAGAGGTTAACATTACAAGTTATTTCTCGAAAGCCATTCGGTGAACAGAAAGCATTAATTATTAGAAAACAATACTACACGTAACAGGGAAAGAAAACTACAAAAACTGGGTTTATGACAAAAAAGATTCCTGTTTTAACTGTCCCAAGCTGTATCCTAAGATAGGACATCAAGCACAAAGTCAGTGCCTAAAAGTGGCCCTAGCAAAAATGAAATCCGATGAGGTGACAATTATTGCTGCAAGAAATGATGATCTCATCTGCAAGTATGGTAGCATCATTGCAGAGAGACATGGGCAAGACAACCTTCAAGTGGTGTCACAAGGGATTCGACAGCTTTCAAGGCTGCTGATACAGCTCAGAACCAACAACTCCAAGGGGATTCACCTCAAAGACTTTCTAAAGCCAGAGTATTTTGACCACATTGTGGCTTCAGTTAAGACTCTTTGCAACTTTGAGGAATCATCAGCACAGTCAGTCGGAATACCATCCCTTGCACTGAAGTTAGGCCATGCCATAAATAAGTGCATCACCATCCAAAGAGGTAAGGCTTTGAGAGAAAAAGACCAGGTGCTGCTACCAGACATGGACAATCTCGAAAAGCTTATGGGATCTGAATGGAGTGATACCATTTCATATCACTCACTAGGAACACTCTACAAGAGGAAATTTAACAAGCCAGATCTGCTTCCAGTTACAGAAGACTTGGAGGTGTTGAGAAAGCATCTCCTTCAAAAGATTGTCACTTGTACAGAGACCTTAAAAGCTGCACCAACAATACAGAATTGGAGTGAGTTAGCTGAAACAACCCTTTGTCGGGTGATAACATTCAATAAACGACGAGGCGGTGAAGTTTCAAAGATGCTGTTGAGTTCATTTGTAGAAAGGCCAGACTGGAAGAAAACAGCAACAAAAGGACTGGGAATTGAAGATTGTCTAGAGCCAATTGAGAACGAACTGTATAAGAGGTATAAAGTACATGTAATAACACACTCCGTCATTTCACTATCAATACACACACAAAAAAATTGCAGACATCTTGGAATACATGCACCGTGATATAAGATACACTTCCAAATCTATCACCAGACGCTAGACCAGAAACATAACAAAAGAACAGCACTTAATGTACCAGTACAAAACAACTATTTTCCCCCTTGAATTACTATAAGTAACCTTAGCTTTTTTTATTTAAAACTAATTTTGCTAAGGGAAAATTATCACACTGACTAAAAGTTTTCTCCAGTCTGCATATATTATTTGTTTAAGTTTGCTGTTATAGTAAGACTTTTTCCTTGAGCAAAACATTTTGTTTTGCATAACTTAAAGACCACCCTCACAAATAGTTGCAGGCATCAAGGGTAGCTGTTCAAAATTAAATTAGCCTTGAAAATAATCTCATTATTAAACAGATCACCTGCCTTGTTAGTTTGAATATGCACTGCTCTCAACTCAGTCAGGGCCACATACAACCATTTAAGTTACTTTTGTTAAGCATGGCCTGTATATTAACTAAATACTTCAAAACAAAAGGCCACCTTCATGTTTGCTACTTTTTTAAAGAGAGACATTATTAAAATTGTGCAATTATGTAATATGCTATATATGTGTGGTGGACATGGTTGACATAGAAAGCAAAAGGGGACATAAGGTCTCAGTGCTGTTAACGCCTGATATTAAAGGAGCAATGGACATCTTAGTCAAGAAAAGACAAGAGGCCAACATCAATACAAACAAAACGTTTTTCTTTGCCCGCCCGTCTGAAGACTCATTGAATCACATTTGCCACTGGGACTGCCTGAGAAAACAATGTACTGGGCTTAAATTAAAAGAACCTGATTTGATAACAAGTACCCACCTTAGAAAGTATGTTGCGACGGTTTCCCAAGTGTTAGACCTCCAAGAAAAAGAGTTAGATTGGCTGGCAAGACACATGGGACATGATGTCAGAGTACACAGGGAATATTATGGACTCCACGAGTCAACCCTGGTGCTAGCTAAAGTCAGCAAAATATTGGCACTAGTGGACTGCCTGAGAAAACAATGTACTGGGCTTAAATTGGCACTAATGGATGATTGGGGAAAACATCAGTCAAATTTAGAGGGAAATGCCATTGGGGAAATCTCAAAAAAATGACATTGACATTAAACAACTAGCTGATGGTGGCAAGAATGAGCAATAGATTAAATTTAGATCCTGGGAAGTTCATGACCAACAAAACAGATCGTTTTTTTTTCCAGTAAAAACTTTTCATGTGGTTATATACACCTGTGAAAAGGTTTATGATTGAGATACTGACTAAAAATAACGATTGGATTAGTTAAAAAGTTATATAGTCAGAATGACAGTCATCTGTATATTTTAGAAAACATTTTACTGTTTCTATTTAATGTGGCGTATCAAGAACCTGAATAATTCTAAGTTTGGCCTTTAACATATACATATTGTTATTATTTACTAATAGAGGCAAGGACTTACTGTCTTATATTTCACTCCACTATTCACCCCCTTTGAGTTGGTTAGTCAGGATGACAAGTTGATTCAGACACCAATGAGACAAGCTAAAGTTTTTTTTTGTAAATTTGTATTTATAACTACTTTGGATTGTTGAACAACCAGGATATTTTTTTAAATGTTCATATTTTTTACAAGTGTTACTAATTCGTTAGATGGCTTGCATTATTAATGTTGAATTATTGACGTGGAGTTTCTCCATGGATCAGGGTAGTTAATGTAAAGCTTAAGATTGTCTTGCTAAGTTTTATCATAATATTAATCCTTTCTTTAGCAATATGTTAATGATTAATTTGATTTTTGATGAAATATTTCTGTTGTTTGTTTCTCTCTTAAAGGTAATGTTTGTTTTGTTGTTGAGGTGTGCATGTATAGGTGAGCTTTTTTAGGAATTACACGCAGACATTATGCATGCAGAAATTAAGTTAGAGAAACAATAGCTGGAGTCTGTACCATGTTCCCAGACTCTTTTTCAAATACTTCACATTTGATTTTATTTTGTATTGCTATTATACAACACAAGTCTCTTAATAATGCATTGACACAGTATATACTAATTTATTAGCTTTTCCTTGAGACTGAGGGTTCTATTGTGGTGAGAAATTGATATTAACACATTTTAATTTTATTGGATGTTATTTCTTGTTGACTCACACACCAATCAGTATTCTAACATTGTTGTTTCTGATCAAAATATTATTACAGGAACAACCTGTGACTAAGAACCTGGTTTTTAAGAACCTGTTGGGCTAAAATTGCAAGTTAGGCAACGGACCTCTATACAACAACCTTTATAGCCTAAAAATTTGAAACACGTTCTTGTTTTCTAATGATCTATACAAAAATACTGTAAAATTGGGCAAATAAGATAACTTAACATTCAGGATCCTCTTTGAATTGAAGACAAAGGTGCCTTTATAATCACTCCAACTGCAATGTATTGGTGCAGATTTTATGTCTAGGAATATTATAAGATAAATACCACTAAAAGCCCTTATAGCTCAAATGCAGTTTTTTAGGTCAGAAAATAAGAACTTATTTAAGAACCTAAATAGCCTAAATTATTGCTGATTGACATTTATAAAAGAACTTGTCCAGGGTAATGTTCTTAAAAGGCAGGTTCTTAGACACTGGTTTTACTGTACTTTTTCTGACCGTTTAATAAAGTGAAGAATTTCAATATTTGACGGCAGATTTTAACGTTTAAGCGTATAGTTTCTGGTTCTACTGAGCTGGCTGCTTATATTTTGCCAAGAGAGTGTTGATTATTAGCTATGCTCACCCCCCTATTTTCCACAATTAAATATTTCTGACCTGCATCATGTTGAAAGACCACTTTGGCTCACATGAATAATTCACACTCCCTTTGGTTAAACTTAAATTCATTACTTGTTTTCAGCATTGTAGGGGGAATACCCATATAAGAGTGACCGGAGAAAATCAGGGAAGTTGTTGTTCTCATTATTTCCTGGTTAATACATACACCTTGAAATGTACCAAAATAAAGGTCAACCCTGTCATCTTATATGGGGAGCCCCTCCAGCTACCAGCTACTAGCCTGAGGACACAGGCAATTTCCGGTCTTGGCAATCTCTACACCACTCTCCACAGAAAAGCGACGACCAGAAATATGTCTGTGTCTGCAGGCTACCAGCTGCCAGCTGTCCAGTTGTTATTATACAGAAGTTAAATAATATTAATAAATGACTGTTGAAATTGAACAACATGCATACTGCTGTTTACTTACAATAATAATAATTATTATTAATATTGCTAACAATGCCTGAAGTCTTTTTAGCCGGTTAGAAAATTTCTTTATCAGTGTCATTTCTGTGGCCCATAAGAGACACCTTTCAAAGTAACAATGTAAAAATTTGCAAATGAACAAAGCCCATGAGTGGTGATTGTTTAATTTTCAGCTACCCATGGGGTGAGCCATCCTACTTTGAAAATAAACAGTTGACCAGCCTTTCCTAACACCTGGCAAGCCACAAAGGTTGCTAGAGAAACTACTGTTTTGTTTTTTTTTTACAAGGCGGTGTAGCCTTTCCACTGACCTTTTCTTTGGTAATGAAAACACATTGAGCCAAAAATTAAATGACAGCTAGTTCGAATAAGAGCCATGTGAATACTGCTAATCTGCGGTGTTACAATACTTGGCTTAAATACCACTGGATAGTGCGGAGCTCTCTAGAACCTCTAATTTCATTGGATTTTTTATTGCACGCAGCTCTATTTCTCAGTCAATCCTCAGCCAGTGACCATCCCTTGCCCCTGGGCCCAGCTAAAGGTTACAAACCTCATGTTTGAACGGTACGCAATTGCCGGGTCTAAACTACAGATCACATTCCACAGGTCAAGAGTGTAGGTCACTGCTCCATCGATAAATTACCAAACCACACAGATTCCCCTCGATCTAATAGAGCATTTTGTTAAGAGATTAGGGCTAGGAGACAGTTTTAATGCTGTTCATTTATCTCAATCGTGGTGACCTGTACCCTGACCTGTGGAAATGTGACCTGTATTTCAGACCTGCCGTGTAAAATGTTTCTTTCATCAAAATGCACCACCACAACAAGATTTGTTTTTTTTGTCTTCACTGAAGAATATTGGTCTACCCACAGGTGGTCCAAACTCACGTTATGAGGGAAGGGTGTAAAGTAATTTACATACCATAGATGATGTGCAGGTGTCACATTACAGGCAACTGTTGCAAACATAAGAGACTTTGTATAAGAAATATATTACTGAGATTTGCGAACGCTAAATAACGCTAAACCTTACTTTTTGTTAAATGAAATGAATAAAAAAGACTTACCTGCAATGTACTCCACTGTGTTATGATGTCTGTTTGTCATATTACTGGCTTTTTTGGCTTTATTGCATAATCAAAACACAGTGGAGTACATTGCAGGTAAGGCTTTTTTATTCATTTCATTTAACAAGGTAAGGTTTAGTAAGGTTTAGCGTTATTTAGTGTTCGCAAATCTCAGTAATATATTTCTCATACAAAGTCTGTACTATTTTCAACGGTCGCCTGTAAAACGTGACACCGGCATGTCATCTATGGTATGTAAATTACTTTACACCCTTCCCTCGTAACGTGAGTTTGGGTAGCCTGTGGTCTATTTCGTGAAAATTAAGGCTTCACCCCAAAAGAATTCCATACAATGTACTTAAGTATTTTCTTTTTACTCTGTACCCCTAAAGAAATACTCAATTCTTAAAACTTACCATTCCGTTGGTCCTCCAAGATCCACATTTAAGACTTGAGTCTTCTTTTTTTGGTCAGCAGAAGACTTTAGGCGTTGAAAAAGGTGCTCCTTCTTCGTTATATAGACGTTAAATACTTTTCACCAAACCTTCCAAGACTTGAACGACTGCGGTAGGTCTGTCAGCGGTCTTATGTCCCCCCCATACCCCCCATACATGAAGTACCTTCCTGGACTACCGCCCAGCTCTGAACTGTCGAGCTTTGTAGCTACAAGTTGACATTGTACAAATAGGCAGTTGTGATCCGCGAAGTGGTCTTAAACAGTACAAAAGAACCCTTAGTTCTGTTTCTTCGAATTTCACGTCTTTTCGGTTTCAGGTAAGTTTCTTCTAGTTACTGATAACGTTTGGTTTCTGTAGGTGTATTTCAAGGGCGGTCCACCATCTTAAATTTGCCTATTCGTCTCGGACGCAAGAAAGATAAAACCTTACAAGAAAATCTACGAAGACTAGAAAACTGCTGTATAATTAAGTCCTTGAAAGCTACAAATTAAGCGAACGAATTATTTTAAATTATTATATACAGAGAGTACTATTTGAGCCTCTGATTTCGTCGCGCTTCCATGCAGGCGAAATCGTCGCATATCAGGAATTGTTTGGCACGTTAACGCCACTAGTGAGCTCAGTGCAACCATAGCAACGACAGAAACGAGAAAATAAACGAAAAAAAGACTCTTAACGTGCAGCACACTTTTTAGCAGGTTTCTTTGCCGTCATGGCAATGCAGTCGTCAATTAAATCTTAGCCTGTTCCAGGCTCTCAGATAGTAGACTGTAAGGCATGTAAAAATATAAGCGCGTGGTGTTGGAAAAAGGGGGAGGTGGCAGGAAAAAGGAAGAGAGAGAGAGAGCCTGTAATGATTTCTTTTGGGGTGGGTAGAAAACGAAGACCTAAGACCCAGAAGCGAAGACCCATCTCAAAATACATACATACATACATATTCATAATCACAGGAGTTCAGGCTTCAGGAGTAATCATTGATCGTTTATTGTGACAGTGCTGTTTCGTATGGTCCAAAATTGTAGAACCACACTCATCAGGCAACTTCAACGATTGACCGTTAAAATTAAAAGGTGGCAGTAAAATTTGGGTGGTTGTTATAGGGATGTGTTAAGAGATTGTATCTAGGTAACAGATGGATTGTGTCTTAGTTATGTTACTCTAGAGTTCTGAAGTACATATATCTGTTTCTGTGGGGGCATGAGCTCTTTTTTACAAATGATGATGAACTTTTCATAAAGACAAAGATTACATTTTTTGCTAATGTTGTTATAGGGTACATACATACGTGCATACTTATATTCTTGGTAGAATGTATTTCGTAGAACGCTCAATTCATTAAATTGAAGAGCATTGACTATTAACTTGTAGTAATCATAGATTAATGAGTGCATTTGAATTTTCTTAGCTTCATATTAGCTTTTGTGTCGTCAAGCATTATTTCGAGTGGAAGAGATCATGAATTAAAATAAACATTCTTTTCTTAAAAAGTGCTCTTCACATAAACGGCTTCCAAATATCTCACTCATTAACTCTTTACTCTTAACATATCTTATTCTCCCTCAAGCATGGTCGATAAAAATGTAAAGTAGATAGTAAAAAGTTCTATGTTGCTAAAAAGATAAACATGTCACTACAAACTTCGAAAAAATGGTAGCCTTGAAGATTAAAAAGTCGTGGCTTTTTGCGTGACACAACTTGAAGTGAAAACAATGATCATAGGAGTGACAGAAACGTATTAGGTTTTTGCTAGATTACTGATGTCAGAGAACTGGACAGAATCTTTTGCCATAGTGCAGACTTTTCATCTCATGATTATTTTAAGTTCATGTAGATCACTCAGTTCAACATGTTTTAAACTTAGCTTGCTTCAGCGACTGAGAAACTTATCATGCAAAATGGCCCGCGTAGATATATTAGACGTGAATACAGCATTACAGTTGTAACAACCTGCACTGATGCGTGGATAAAATTCTTCAAGCTTGCTTTATCCCAGAATATTATTTTTTCGGGCATGTGAGAGGTTAAACTACAAATGTGTAAATCGACTCAAACCCACGGGTAAACTTCTCACAGCACATGTTACCTGGTCTCTATGTGTGTGTTTCTACGAAGTTCCAGCTCGATTTGAACGGCATTGACCGAAAAAGTTGTAGCAGAATCATCAGCTCAGTGATAAAACCTGCTTAGAAAACAACTCCAAAGTTTATTCTTTTGCCGAACTCAAATATTTCCCTGTAATCATCTTGTTGACCTTGATGGAACCAGAGTGATACATGTGATTGCTATTTGCGCTTATGACAATTGCTTGTGATGTAAATAACTCGAGCTAAATGATTCAAAATGGCGCAGAAAATGTAGACAAACAACGAAACGCGCTTGCTGAAAAGGTCACCCTTGAGTGCCACAGGAAACCCAACTGAGTACCATAGGAGATGCATGATTATGTGTTGTGTTCGATGTCAATAACTTCAGAGGAGTTCAGGCTTCAGGTGTAAATAATCGATCGTTTTTTTGCGACGGTGCTGTTTCGTAAGGTCCGAAATTATAAGACCACATTCATCAGGCGACTTGAATGATTGACCATTAAAATTAAAAGCTGGCAGTAAAATTTGGGTGGTTGTTTTAGGGATGCGTTAAAAGATTGTATCTAGGTAACAGATAGATTGTGTCTTGGTTACATTACTCTAAAGTTCTGAGTACATACTTGCTTCTGTGGGGGCATGAACTTGCTAGTTCATTTCGCCTGTTTAGGCCACAAAGCTCTTTTTTACAAATGATGATGAATTTTTTATAAAGACAAAGATTACATTTTTTGCTAATGTTGCTATAGGGTTTACATTTCTTTAAAACTTTCCAATTTATCTGGAAAGGTTTCTTAGAGTCTTGTAAAGTCCAAATATAACTGGAGAGTTCTGTTTCATTTCTTCTGTTTGAGCATCGAAAGGAGGACTGATGATTTCTGTAACATTTTGCCAGTCCAACGTAAGTTTCAGTTGTTTTTGCTGTGGTTACAGTGGCTTTGTAGATTACATTGGATTGGAGGCATTTTTCTTTGAGTGAACAATCTGGTTTTTTTCTGCAATTACAGGTGTCAGGTTGTTGTGTTGGCGAGTTGAAATTTGAAAGAACGTACTTGTTGCGTGATGAGATGACAGATTTCATGTTAGGCATGCATGAGTAGCTCAGTTTTAGTGTGGGTCTGTTAAAAATCTTGTGGAGTGGGTGGTTTTTTGGAAATCATTTGTTGATGATGTGCAGAAATTTAGTTAGTTCTGATGTTTGAGTTGAAAGGAGGGTTGTAACGTGTGATGTTTCTTGTTCATTTCCTTTTGTTTTTCACAGCTTGATCTTGTGGGGGGTTGTATGTGGTCGTATCCACTTTCTGTTAGAGCTTTCTGGTAAGGGGCAATGGATCGGTCAAATACTTCTTTGCTGGATGAGATGCTAGTTAACCTTTTGTTAATGTTGAGTGGGATATTTTTTAGTAGTGCTGGGGGCTGGTTGCTCTGTTGGTTGACATACGACAGTTTGTTATTAGGCTTCATAAATGGCTTGTTGCACCCGTTTGTGAGGTTGAAGGTCACATAAAGAAAGTTGATGATCTTTTTGTTAGCTTCGATTGTGATTTTAAGGCCATTCAATTTGAACACTTGGCAGACTCCTTATTTGGTTTTTTCAATTTCTTTTGGAGTGGCCTTGTCACAGGCCAACTTCATTTTTGAATTTTCGTTCTATCGAGGACAATATGTAGGCTCCTATTAACTCGCACGTTTCTGCTCTGTCGTAAGAGCCCACGGTGACATCAAACATTTCGTTTGCCTTCTTCTTGGTCTAAGGAGAATTTGGGTGGTAAAGAAGTGACTTTTTCATGTGGGTGATGATTTGGCAGTCTTGTTGGGTGATGGTGGTGAATCGTGAGGCATAGTTTAATGCTTTCAGTAATAGATCTTCAGATATGGATGGGTAAAAATTGCAGACATCAAAGGTCTTCAAAGGTCTGTCGTATGTCCACCAATAGAGCAACCACCCCCCGGAATAGTTTAATAAGAGTCAGAAGGTCATACACTGTTAAAAACGAAATGGTGTTAACGATTTCAATGCTTTGTTAATCATAATATTATAATTATATCCATGGAATTATCATAAGAATTTAATCGACTTGTAACAAATGAAGCTTCTGTAACACTCATAGTGTAACCAATTATAAGCTGTGAGAAGCATTTTCCACAGGACAGGAAACGTTCCCATATCGGATTGACTCTATATTTCTAATAAACACTACGAACTTCTTTGCCTCAATGAAAACAGTCATCAAAGTCTTGTTTTGACTCTTCTGAAAACGATAACTTACTTTCCACATTTCCAAGCCTTCCATGTTTGAACAAGAGGATAAAAGGGGGCAATGTGCACACTTTCTAGTACTACTTCGAAATCTTACCATTTTCAGAGGGTACTGTAAAAAGTCGTATATGGGCCTGTGCTTTTCTATGAGAAGACAGTGTGGCGTCAAACTTTGTGTCCAAAAAAGCTTAGACTGTAAACTGCATTTTAATAGTACGGTTCTGTTTTTCCATTGTTTATTTTCCTGCTAAAAAAAGCAAATCACCTTGTACACAATCTTGGGCAAAACTGTTGAGAAAATTGCACACTTGGAGAGCATTTTTTGAAGCATGGTAGTTGTACTGATTCTTCCTTCCCTGCTGCTGCCCCTGGACGCAATGTTGTTGTGTCTTCAAAAGAAAGCCTGGATTTTTGTAGGAAGCAACATTGAACTGGGGGAAGGGGATTTCTTTCTACAAAGCCGTTGTTTTGGAAATAGTTTTGTTGCATAAGGATACTACACATTAGCTGCTTTGGTGGTGGGGCAGGAAAAGGAAGGAGAGCTTGCAATTACATCTCAAGAACTGGAATATCTGCATTGAAAAAGTCAATGTGAAATGCTGATTGGCAGAGATCGACATTAGTAATGACGTCATTACCCTTGGCACGTGCTTTTCAATGTTTGTTTACATTCGCGCTCGTTTCTGCTTTGCGCTTATTGGCAGAAATCTGACAGCTCAGTTGACGGGAAGCCACAGGGGATTGGAGGTGAAATTCAAGTTCCAGAGATGTAGTTGCAAGCTCTCCATCCTAATTTCCCACCCTGCCGCCAGAATGCCCCAGAGAGCTTGCTCGCAGGCTAACTACACATTAAGGGAAACACGTTCTCAAATTGTTTTGTCTGGGATTGTAGCTTCGTTACACTTATGTCTTTTGGTGATAAGCTTTCCTTGCCAACCAGATGTTTTTCTCACTGTTTCGGATCCCACAGTAGAACTCTCGTCTGCCATCATTTTTGCAACCGTTTATGTACTGCGAAGCCATACATCATGTGATTAGTGTCGAATCATAACAGGTCAAATCATGACTGTCAAAACATGTCTGAAAATCCAGGTGTATACATAGTGCTCAATGAAATCAGCTGTAAAAAGCTTGATTCCAATAATTTTACTCTGTCTTCAATGTTCTCTTTCCAAAATGCATGGTCCATAAAAAGAAAAGCTGTGTATCTTTTCATACAGCCCATCTGATAGGGTGCAATAAAAAATCAGAAATTGTGCGATATTTTCAGGGTAGATTGTGCGATAAGACAGGACCATTATGCGATAAATTATGCGATTTTGTCAGGGCTAATTAACATTGTTTTACCATGTTTCAAAGGAGAAAAATCACTTCAATGTTGTTTAATAGGCAATTTTAATGTAAAAGAATAATAAAACATCTATCGTAAAACAAAATAGTTAAATTTGTCCAATTATCTTGACATGGAAAAGAAAACAAATAGAAAGAAAGAAAAAGGACACTTGTTTAATATTACATGACGCCATTACACCGCTGACCACACTGCTTGTCTCTGAAATCAAAATGGCTGCCCAGATACCTCCATCAAAGGTTTCAAATGTCTTGCAAGGCTTTCTTTAGTGGAAAATCACCGTAAATAACATTAAGGTTGGGAAAATGTTTGATTAAAGTTAGAATTTGTTGCTTACTCTACTTGAATTTAGTGGTTTTTTTACGAATTATGCGATTTTCTTCAAATTATGCGATCGGATGCGATTTGAGGTCAATTGTGCGAAATCGCACCATTGCGTAATATCAGATGGCTTGATAATTAATAATAATTAATAGTACTTTTCCATATTCATATTCATTCATTTCCTTGTCAGAATCAAATCGGATCACAACTTGTGTATTTTTCAAAAATTACTTATTTAATTTTTGTATGTAAACCTTCAAGCAGTTGCAGGCAGTAAGGAGTGTTGCTTCAGGCAGTAAATTTTACCGGCTACTGCCTGACAAGAAGAACACTAACAATGCATATTTCTTTTAGCCTTTGCTGTGCTTTAAAATAGAAGAGCAATATTTTTATTTCAGTATACTGTAATACAGAGTTTAATAATAATAACTTAATGAATAGACCTTGTCACAGTTTTAGACGCCATCTTGACAATTAGGCAAATGCATGCGAAATTACCATTACATTTTGTTCTTGTTGGTGTTTAATTTGCTTTTTGATAAAAGAAGAAATTAAAAGAGACTAAAAATTAAATGAAATGAAACTAGATGGCTGAGAAAACTATAATTTATGTACTCAATTTTGTGTCAAAAACAAGGAAATCAATTGGTTGGTTTGATTGATTTTGTATAATAGTAGATATCCATTGTGTTTTATTGGTTTCAAAATTGAACTCACAGGAAAAGTGTTGTTTGATAATATTTGCTGACCAACCCAACTGAACTCAAATGACATTTGATTGACAATGCCTGGGGTGGGAAGGGGTGTAAAGGCACTTACATTATAGTCCCTGCGAGCAGAGGCCCTTCAATCTTCCTAGATAAGCCTAGAAGGGCGTCTGCTCGCAGGGTACACTACACAATTGAGAACTGGTCTAAAACAGCATTTCATTCATTACCTCAAACGATTAATTCCCACAGACTTTGTCCGTTTGTCTTGTAATGTCAACATCTCAAACACAACTATCAGTATTTTCTTATTCTTGTCCAAAGTTTCAGTGCTTGTACATTATTCAAGTTGTAATGTAACTGGTTTTCTCTCTCTGTCTCTGTCTCTTTCTCCTTGGCGACTAAAAATTCTAGTTTAGTCGCCAAAGTGGCGACCAGATTTCTCTATGATTTAGATTTAAATTAAAACAGTAAAGTTGAAACAAACATTTCATCCTATCCTGCTTTGCTTTCATCATAAAAAATGTGCCAAATCGCATAAAGAAAGCCAGTTTACCTACAAATTTATACCGAATCCTATCCACGATATTTTCAAATCTGATGGATCGCACCATATACTAAGTAGGGCTTCTGATAGGTTGCGGGAAAAAAAGGCAAAAATCGCGGGATTTTTAGGGGCAAATTCGCGGAAAAATCGACCGATTTCGCGGGAATTTTGGGGGCAAACTTAGCCGCAAATCAATCAGTAAAAAAATAGCGATTTTGTGGTTAGAGATCGATCCGTTTTGCGCTGACCAGACCAGTGTTTTTGATGTTTTTCTAACAGAGGTCATCATTTGCTCTTTCAACAACAATACGCTCCAGAAACTCCAGAACTGAGCCAATGGCAAAGCCTTTAACATTATGGCTAGTGCCCAGTTTTTCGCAACATAATTTACGCCCGGTAGTTTCGGGATGTTGTTTGCACTTTTCAGTGACGAAGTTTCAAGATAAATTTACAAGTTTACAGCAAGCAAATAGCCTCAGTAGCTGAGAAAAGTTTCAAATATGTTGTACAGACATGTATTTGATAAGATTTCTACCGAATTTCGCAGTATTTTGAGTGTTTTTGTGAATTTCGCGGCTCTGCGACCGCGCGAAATATCAGAAGCCCCGGTTGACTATGAGCTGCATCATTTACAAACTGGCAACTAAAAATTTGCATCTGGCGACTATTTTTCTCCAGTTGGTCGCCAAAAGGTGACCTGAGGATTTTTTTAATTTCGAGCCCTGCTTGGTTTGAACTTTGCATTACCCAAAATGGTTGAAAGCCAGCTTAGTGACCCAGCCTGAGACTCATATTACTCACACTCTGGGTGGGAGGGTATTGATGTCAATGGGAATCCCCAACCTTGGGAAAGTATATGTAGAGAGAGAAAACCAGTTTACCATTACAACCCATAAAACAGCCATAAATCGGCCCATGGACCACACAGGAGAGATGTAACATAACACACATTGTAAGTAACGTAAGCTGATTTTTTATTGAAATCCTTTCATTTTTCGTAAGTTACAAAACAATAGTTTTTTTTTCGATACAAATCCTTATATTTCGAATGTTGTGAAACAATGACCTTGGGCTACCTGTGATTAAATCTGTCAAAAATATTTGGAATTTAAAACAGTTTTGGATCACACCCAAGAGTTTGAGCGATTTTCGTGCTTACTGTTAGGTGTTTTTGTTCATGAGTGATGACATTTCAAATATCATATAACCGGTAACATGCTCTGTGTTCTGACTTGTTAGGATATAACTAGTTTAGCCAGGTTATTTTTTTTTTTTGCTATCTCTATCCTTTCATAATGGCTTTGTGTTGTTTGAGATTTAGAAGTAATGAATACTTTTGAATCGTTGGTAGTATTGAACAGCGAACAGTGGGGTCCTTTTAAGCACTAATTTTGCGCAGGATATCTACCATCAATGAAATTGGAATATTTCATATTATTGCCAAATGATATCTGTTGTTCTTTGCAAAGTTTCACAGCCCTCGCTTTGAAAACAAAAATGTTGTGACGGAAAGTCAGTCATATCTCAAGGCTCCTGTGTTAATGACGGAGCGGCCTTAAGTCTTAAAAAGAAGTCAGGGAAAAGTGAAAGTTTAAGAGTACATTTTACAGACATGAATCATGAAATTGTTGACAAGCTGATGTTGGGTTTTCAAAAAAATTGAATGCTTTTCGCGTGTTATGTTGGGGAACTATCAATTCATGTACACTGCATGTGACTAGCTAGCTGAAAGAGTAAATAACTGGGTGGAGGGGATGGCTATTAGAGGAGGACTAATTTGAAAAATTGTTAATTCAGTTTGTCAGGGAAATTTTACATTTGCCATGAAAAAGCCAGGGATAGTCTGGGAATTCAAGAAACCTGTGGCTGTAGCAACCATGCATTCGCATTTTTACTGAAAAAAAAAAAATCAGCTCAAGATAATTAGCATCGTTATGATCCTTATTTAAATGCAAAACAAATACAGGGTGACTTGTAATAATATCCCATGATACTACACACTAAACTGTCCAATAAGATGTATATACTTCTCAAAAGCTGGCTATGTGCTTAATTGTAGTAAAATATGCATTGAATGATAGAAGGTATCAAAGGTGGCTATGTGTGACATGTGACATGATGAATAATAATGCATGACTAACGTGACCAGTAGATATCTTACTGAGCTGGTTTGCAGCTTCAAACTCTTTTGACCTTCAACACTTCTGACGTGAAACAGTTTCTACGTACAGTTAGTCAGTTTCTAGTTACAGTAACCTCCTGTCTGAAAGAAAAAGTAAAGAAGGCTATTTACATGTAATAGGCCACTTCCGAGTTCCAAATACTGCATTTATTCGATTAAACAGGGGCACCCAATGAGAATATAGTTTAAAACCACTTAAACATAGCATTGTTAAACATATTTTGGTATTTAAATGGTAGATATATCCCCTAAAAATTTTTCGTCTGTTCGGATTTCCTAGCTGAAAGTCTAGTGATCTGAAAATTATAGGATCAAAACTTACCTTTTCGAAAATTTCAGCTAGAAAAAAGGCTCCCAAAAATTCTAGGTGACTTTTTTAGGGTATAAATCCATTTAAAATGGGTAATTATACCATTTTTTAGGTGTTCAAAAATCCTAGGAGAAGTAGGCAAGCAAGAGATCTTACAACAAATCTTCTTCTTGAAATCATCTTCTTGAAATCATCTTCTTCTTCTTCTTCAAATCATCTTCTGAACAGATAATTTGGGAAAATTGACGTTGGGTTCCCCTGATTAAACGCCGCCCTCGATTAAACACTGCAGATGGGAGCAAAATTACTAATAAACGCCGCCTTGAATAAACGCCACCCCTAGTGAGAATAACGCGGCGTTTGCTTGAGAATAATAAGAAAAACCTCGGTACAACTTGATAATTTACACCATCCAGACATTTCAATTCTATCTCAGCAAAATATGGGAGAAATTGGAACCTTTAAATTACATAATATTTACAAACGATTTTCAATAACTGTTGTCGGTGATTTAAAAAGTGATTTCGAAATAAATGCCGCCCTTGAATAAGCGCCACATTGGAAACGCTAAAAATTTCATAAATGCTGCAGCGTTTAACTGAATAAAATATGGTACCCTCACTTTCAAAACAAGGTCAAGTGTGCAATATTTCTTGTGAAAATGAGTTTTATTTGAATGACAATGAAAATACCATTTCTGTATCAAAGGCTGAGCACTTAACCTTGTTTTGATGCAGAGGCCCGGGAACTCAGAAATGGCCTATTGGAAACTTGTTGAACATCCACACTCCTGCAACGGGAACTTGTCTCCAATCATAACAAGGTAGCACCAAAAGTATTCCTTGTTTAGAATATGGTGAAAATTTTTCAAGAAAAGGTTGAGTAAATTGTAACTCTAGAAACGTAGTTTATCTCATTACTAATTATTTGTAAGGTATGTGGCGTAATAATAATGACTTTATTAACATGTCGAGCAAAAATCTAGCAGAGGGGATTCCCCACTGCTAATAGGGGACACCTAACTTTCTAAAATACAATCTAAAAATACAAAACGAATTAATAGAGTCGAAACTAGGATCTACTAAGAGTTAGAATTAGAAACTACTAATGATAACTCACTAACATACATACTACAAAAACTCCATTTATACTTATCAAAATTCTAAAATCTTGTATTTAAAATCGTAATTAAGAAAAAAAATACGAATTGCAAAGGTAGCAGCCACTACATCCATCTAAAATGTTGCTTAAATGAAGACTGCGTATTTGGGTCTTAAACTGCTTAAGACTGGCAGCTGATCTGTCCTTGCTTGGTATCTTGCTCCAAAGTCTTGGACCTAGGTATCGCATTGAGTGTTTTCCGTGCGTAACTGTGTTAAAACTAGGGTGATAAAAGTCTTTCAGCCGCAAATTGTGGCTGTTGGTCAGAAACATGTCACAGATAGTCCGCGGGCACAAATTATGTTTAACCTCATACATTAGAATACACATGTCCTGTAGTCTCCTATTGTACAACGATGGTAGCTTTGCTTTCACTAACAGCTGTTGGTGGCTAGACTGCTTATCATTAAATACAGCGCGCAGTCCACGCTCCTGTACTCTCTCCAATCCACAGGTGTCCAAGGCTCTACAAAAATGCCACACTAAGTGGCAATATGTTAAATGTGGGAGAATAGCTGCCTTCAAGAGATGTTATTTGGCCTCAGTTGGTATGAGATTCCTCAACCTCATTATCACAGCTATTCTCTGGCTAGCTTTCTTACAAACATTACTAATATGCAAATTAAAATTCAGACCACCATCAATAGTTACGCCTAGGAGCTCTAAATTGTCTGATTCCATTATATCTTTACCATTGATAGTTATACTTGTTTTGTCACCATAGTCCACACTTTTATTCCGAATGTTCATCAGTTGGTATTTTTTCAGGTTTCCTTGAAGAAGATTTGAAGTTTCGTGACAATAGTACACGTCCTTTCCTTTCATGTAGATCTGGTGATCGTCCGCGTACATTGATAGCCAGAACCTAAGTTATGTGAAAGATCATTCTGAAATATGTTCCATAAAAGCGGTCTTATTACCGATCCCTGAGGGCAACCTTGTTCCCCATTTCTCCATGAGCCAGTTACCGATCCAATGCGCACTCTCCCTAAGTGACTACATAAGTAGCTGTGCAGCAAATCCAGTGCTCTGTCCTGGAATCTGTAGGCTTTTAACTTACATAGCATAAGAGGTGGGTGTAAACTATCGAACGCTTTGGACATATCTGTTGATAATCTTCCCACTAATAGACAAAATTTCCAATCTTCCACTAGGCCAATCAATGATGTTTCACAACTATTGTGCTTTCGGTAAGCCATGAGGCCATCACTAAGACGATCATCATACTTTGTTGTTATTTGGTTACCCAATAAACGGTCAAACACTTTGTTTACACATGACAGAAAGTTATTGGTCTGTAATTCTCTTTAGCATGCTTGTCATCTTTTTTATAGACTGGAGTCCAGTCCCCTTTCTTCCAATCACATGGCCACTGGCCCTTTTTAATGCACAAGTTGTAAAGAGTAGAGAGTGGTAGAGATATTTCCTCGGCTGCGGCCTTCACGATTTTGGCAGAAATACCGTCATGGCCGGTAGCTTTATTTACGTCAAGAGTCTCCAGCACGCTTTTCACTTGCGTAGGATTTACTTCCTGGAAATCAAACGCTTCATAACCCCTCGACTTCTCCTCTATTAACTGCACACCTGGATGATCATTAAAGTCTTTGAAGTTCAACAGTTCAAGATCTGTTCCTCCAATGCCATCGGCAATTGTGGCGAAATGGTCTGCCAATATCTCTGTGACTTTGATTTGATCCTTCAGAATATCTCCTTTGATATTCAATTCAAATATACGGGTCAGACCCAATGCCTTTGTCACTGAGGAATGGCTTAAAAGTTTTGAAGAAATCTTGAGGGTTTCTTCTCAGATCTTCCTATTTTGTCCTCCAATACTCCTTGATTGCTAATCTTCTTTGCTTCGTAGCTTTGTTTCTGCATATCCATTTGTGCTCACAGTTCACAGCTGTTTTGTTTTGTCGGTACTCTGCCTCAGCTTTTTGTTTCGCCTGTATAGCATTTTTCCATTTTGTTGTCATGTACGGGACGTCATGGTCCCTTATGCGCATTGTTTTAACAGGCGCATGCTCGTCAACAATGTTTTTCATCAATGTGTTCCAGTGAAACAATTGATAAATGCATTCAGTATGTTGGATCCACTACCACTACCACTACTTTTAGGTTTAGGTTTAATAATCACAGACGTAGGACAGCGTGCAAAGAAAGTCGTGGGGCTAGTGGATTTTGCAATCAGGCTAGTGAATTCTGTGCTTAACTCGCCCAAAGGGCAAGTGAGTTTTTTGGGAAATTCATATTTCAGAAGAACTGTATCAAAAAATTTTTCGGGCTAGTACATAATAGCAACAACTTGCTCGAATGACAAGCCATAAAACTGACTTTCTTCGCACCCTGTAGGATCAATGCCCATCTCAAGTTGTCTCCAGAAAACATTAATAACAGGAATGATGATTTTCTTTACTAGCATTTTCATAGTTCGGGACACTTAGGGTATACAGTTAATAGACAGAGCCATGGGAGAGAGGGAGTTGTGGGAGAAGGAGGGACAGTGGATGTATAGATTGGGAACGCTGCACCCACAAGGACGTAATGAGGATGATGGTTTTTACACCCAGAACCAAAAGACGCATGTAGGCCCGGGCAGGAGATGATAATATCATCTGTGACATTTTCTGTGACACTTTTAATATAACAGTCATTTCAGTTGTGATGCACACATGTTGCCTTGGCAATTCAGTAATTTTAAAAGTGCTGTACATTAATGGCTAGTTAGTCACCCTGAAGAAGATCACTGAATGTGATTGAAATATAGGTGGATACTGTTTTCTGTCGTCATTTGTGATTGAGATATATAAATAATCTGTCTGGATTTACAAAAACATGGTGACAGAAATCCCTCTTATATACCCTCTGACTGAGTCTTGTAGAGTAGCATGTGTTTGTTTGTTTGTTTTTTTCATAGTTACTTGTTACTTATTTAATTAGTACCGGATAGGCGACAGTAGATAGACTTTGATGAGTTTCTCACTGGCTATTAACCGACTACCCCCCCCCCCCCAAAAAAAAAAAAAAAACCAAAATGTGTTTCATAACTTCCTTTAATTCTCTCTGTATGTCAGTTTGAAATCAGCACGTGTATTAGACTGAACTCGGTTCTCATAGTGGGATGTCTTAGAGTTTTTTTGGCTACCTTGAGCAAAGTTTTCCGGAAGGCATCATTAAGCCTTAGGAAGGAAACAATATTGTCACGTCTGTCAAAGTCTGCTGCGTCCAATATCTTCTGGCATTCCGTCTCATTGCGGGCTACACAGGTGAAAGACTGATCCTGGGCTTGAGACGGAAAGATTGGAGATTGTGAGCTTTGTTGTTGGCAGTAACAAGTCTTTGGCCTCACAGGGTTGAAATCTATTCAGCAAGATGGAGATTCATGCTGATTTCTGACCAGGCCAAAGACTTAGTAAAAAATTGTGTGGAAGGTGGTTGCTGTATGTTTCCTTTTCAACCGCTGGTTTTACATCTAGGATCTTGAATAAATTGACTGTCAGTGAGTCGAGAAAAGTTCCATGTGACGATTTATGTGGAGAAAGCGAGAGTTTTATGGAGTAATTTGACGATGTTTCACCTCTGTTAAGTGTGGAAGTATTATGAGTGGTTTTCGGAAGTGTTGTGATTACCACGAAAGTCATTTATTGTGTGATTTACCGAAAGTGTTGAGAGACAAATCTCAGGTATGTGCAGTTGAGCTCGTGTTACCGGAATACTTTGTGCCAAGCATAAAAACGCTTTGTGAGTGTTTGGTTTAGGTGATTTTCTGTTAGAAAGCCTATTATGTGCTCAAAGATTGTGGATTCTTAATCTGTTTTCGGCCGACACTGAGCTGTGGGCCTCACGGTTTGACTGACTAAAAGATTACAATTTCTGGACGTTTCAAATGTTGTTTATTTCATCACAAAATCCTGTTACTTCTGCGAGAGAACTTTACCTTGTATTGCCAGCAATAATGCTGTCATTGTTTAGCTTCAGCTAGTGACTTTTGACTGCTTCCCATTTCACTTAGATGTCAAATAGTTAAAATGCACTTGAAACTTCTTGAGCCACGTTTTAACAAATCCAGACAGATATATATACATATATAGAGAGAGGGGGGGGGAGAGAGGAGAGAGAGAGAGAGAGAGAGGATATTACGGTGGCGCAAGATATGAATTGTATTTTCGGTGGCAAAACAATATTTTACGAATGTTTATTTAGTGAAACATTGTTTTTGCCACGAGAAAATAACATTCATATCTTCAAGCCACCGTGTAATGTTCTTTTTATTATATAGACAAAAAGACATTGATAAAATAATAGATTTTTATTCACCAATGCAAAAAGTAATTGTGACTGCTCAAATTTACAGTATAGCAATATAAGACATTGTTTACAATAATCTTGAGGAAATAACACTGAGCTAAATAAGGCTCTACAATGACAAAATATAAGTAAAGCTTCGAAAAATGTGTAATTAAAATTCAAAGGACGCAAGACGCCTACAAATTTTGGAGGGAAATTCCCGAAATTACGTCATCGATAAACTAACGTGTGAGATTATGGAAAATAAACCACTCGGGACCAGGATGTAGTTTTTATGAATTTTACGAGTGGTATATTTTCCAGTAAAACACTCGTGTCTAT
>CALNXK010000427.1:42500-132500 GCA_942486035.1 Porites lobata
ATTTCCGTAAAACGGCTTTTCTGAAAAAAATATCAGTTGTAAACTAAAGCTACAAAGCAAAGGATGGTACTTAAACATTTAGGGGCGTACCTGTACTTAAATTTCTCCAGAGGCTTGCTTTAGATTTTCCATATATTTGTCTGTAATTTTTTCCGGAATTTCTTACAGACAAATGTATAGAAAATTTAAAAAAGTGGTTCTAGGTCTTCTAGCGCATGTAACGTCCTCAATTTTTTCAGTAGAATCCTTAGGAGTGAAGTTTTAGTTTACAATTCTTTTTTTTTCTTTTCCAGAACAGCCGTTCTACGGAAATTATTCGACATTAGATTCTCATACAAATACTGTAATTTCTCACGCGTTTGCCTGCTCGTCAAGATGGCGTCGGAAACCGGCCTGCCTGGTACCCAGACGTCTCTCTCTCGATGAAAATGTGCGCGCAAAGGAAGGCGGGAAGGAGAAAACGGGCGAGACGTCTGGTAGCCTGCGTAGCAAGCGTTTCCAATCGAGTTATTGCGCGAAAGTTAGATCGGAAGCGATAAAAAAAGGTGGAAGGGGGAGGGGGAGGGGAGAAGAGGAAACGCTTGCTCGCAAACCCCACGATTCTGAAAAACGCCCCTTGATATTTCACGGTTCGGTTCGTTTGTAAATTGACAGCTCGTCAAAATAGAAGTATAACGAACAGATTACCCCTGGATTGCCAGACTTCTAAAATTACTTTGTTCTCTAATAGAACACGTTCCATGCGATTGCAAAAACTGTAATAAAAAAGGTTTACGACACAAGAAGGTAAACCTCTGAGAGGTTGCTGCGGAATTTCTTGTTGTTGTTATTGTGTGGCTTTATCTCGTCGTGAAACCTTGTCGAAACGTCAACAATGATTTGTCCGGAACAATTCACTCCGTCCGCTATAAGTTTTGCACAGCACAGGCAGCCCACGCGCACTATTTGTGGGTTCGGGCTTCAGAGGTCATTTGGTCGGAATATACTAGAATTATTAGCGTATTATCTAATGCCAAATAAATGCAAAAAGTCTTAAAGATATGAAGTCTTCTTCTTTGTCTATCGGTACTAGTAGCCTTTAAGATAACGAAAATCGATATTTCTTGCATTATTACATCTGATTCGGGCACTTATTGTTCGAATTTTATCACATGTATTCGAATCTACAACGCTAAGGAAAAAAAATCATGATCACGCGAAATATTGATTCAAAAAGCTCCCTTACCTTTCGTTCATAGCCACTCTGTGTCCTACGGCTAGTTTAAACGCCGTTTAGTCGACTTTCTTTCCATCGAGTACTGAACACTATAAAAGAAGGGAAGGCTGGAGACCTTCCAATTGACCCTCGCCGCTCGAAGGCCAATAAATTCCAAACAAAGCGACCGATCTCCCTAAAATTGCCACCAGCCAGACCGAAGAGTGTACACCTACCCGTTCGACGAGCGCCAGGTTCTAAATTCGGCTGTATGAGCTCGAGGATCGTTGCATTTCGCATCGATTCTGGCCAGCTTCGCTTCGCCATGATGCGCAATCTTAACTGTTATCCTACGAGATTCAAATCTTGGAGCTTAACGACGGCGTCAGATGGACAAAACGTCACTCTCGCGGGGGGAGGGTCGTCACTTTTGCCCTATCGCAAACCGACACCGTCCGGCGAGCCGGTGCGTTTAATTCGGCCGGAAACAGCTGACGCGTGTATGACACATGAAACACAAAAACGTCCCAGACTGTCTTTATTATTTTCCACTCTTCTGAATAGCCAAAAGATTTCCTTTTCTTCTTCGGAGGTAAATCCTCCTCTTGTCTGGCTACTTTTGAGAACATCGTTATCAACAGACTTTCTTCAAACGCTAGACACAGGCACCGAAATACACGCGATCACCACAGGAACCGAAATACACGCGATTTTACTAACAAACAAGCTACGTGTAAAAGAAAAATATATTTTAGGGTAGCTCTGAAAAGAACTATTGTTAAAATACGAAAGGAAATATCGAACTTGAACAGAACTACTGACCCAAACAACGGACTGCAACAAACTGATTTTGGAACCGTTATTGGCAAGATTTAAATCTCAAATCGGAGATAAGACAGTCTGGGACGTTTTTGGGTTTCATGTGTCATACACGTGTCAGCTGTTTCCGGCCGAATTAAACGCACCGGCTCGCCGGACGGTGTCGGTTTGCGATAGGGCAAAAGTGACGACCCTCCCCCCGCGAGAGTGACGTTTTGTCCATCTGACGCCGTCGTTAAGCTCCAAGATTTGAATCTCGTAGGATAACAGTTAAGATTGCGCATCATGGCGAAGCGAAGCTGGCCAGAATCGATGCGAAATGCAACGATCCTCGAGCTCATGCAGCCGAATTTAGAACCTGGCGCTCGTCGAACGGGTAGGTGTACACTCTTCGGTCTGGCTGGTGGCAATTTTAGGGAGATCGGTCGCTTTGTTTGGAATTTATTGGCCTTCGAGCGGCGAGGGTCAATTGGAAGGTCTCCAGCCTTCCCTTCTTTTATAGTGTTCAGTACTCGATGGAAAGAAAGTCGACTAAACGGCGTTTAAACCAGCCGTAGGACACAGAGTGGCTATGAACGAAAGGTAAGGGAGCTTTTTGAATCAATATTTCGCGTGATCATGATTTTTTTTTTCCTTAGCGTTGTAGATTCGAATACATGTGATAAAATTCGAACAATAAGTGCCCGAATCACATGCAATAATGCAAGAAATATCGATTTTCGTTATCTTAAAGGCTACTAGTACCAATAGAAAAACAAGAAGACTTCATATCTTTAAGACTTTTTGCATTTATTTGGCATTAGATAATACGCTAATAATTCTAGTATATTCCGACCAAATGACCTCTGAAGCCCGAACCCACAAATAGTGCGCTTGGGCTGCCTGTGTGCAGAGCGGCTGCTCTTCAGCCCGTGTCGAAACGTTCTCTAGAATACATGCCTCTAAATTTCCAATAAACAAAAATAATCTTTTCATTTCAAAAATCTAACAAATCGCTTGTCTATGGCGGCTTTAGCTAGTGTTGAGTACTGATGTTCTGATTTACGTTGATGTTATCTCCAACAAATAGTACATTTGTTTTTTTCAAGTCAGATCCGCACGCCGTCATACCCAATAAATTGGCCTTCCCTAGTCTCCACTGCTCGATCTCCAAATATACTTTGAAGACTATGATCTCATAAACCTTTGCACAAACACGATTGAAATAAATGTCAGTCCAAAGCATTTGCAATCTGCGACCACAAATCAGATGAGACCAGATCTGTGACGCTCGTAAACAAAGCATACCTGGTTTGATTGATGTTTCAAGTGCTAAGCAATCAACACTACTAGCACCACACCAATCAGAAGCTGCGTTCGTGGGCGAACGTAGTTTTTGAATATCGTGGGGTTTGCGGGCAAGCGGTTCCTTCTTTCCCCTCCCCCTCCCCCGTCATTCCTTTTTTTGCTCTCTTCCCAACTTTCTCGACGAACTCGCGCGGAAACGCTTGCTACGCAGGCTAGACGTCTGGCAGATCTTGTTTTCACGATGGCGGCAAGAGTAATGGCGGACGAATATGCAATTTTTAAAATAAGTTCAGCCCTGTTTATTTTGCGAATTTAGAGTAAATCATTGCATGCCTATTCACATCGTGTGTATGAAGGGAAAGCGGTTTTCAACTTTTTTACCCCACACAAAAAGACTCAAGCATCATAACAGACTCAGAATGTTTACTACCGAAAAGTCATCGAAGAACTACTAGCCGCGGACGGACTGCCTTGATTTAATTTAATGAAACTGCTGCGCGCACCAAGGTAACAGCCGGTCAGGAACGTTAACTTAGTTAGTTAGTAATCGTTTCTGTTAAGATCGCCAGTGATGAAACGATCTTTTCAGTCGAAATGAAAAATGACTGACAATTGTTGTAACAGCCAAATGAAGCGAGATATTTGTAAAGCTTTAAAATACTATTTGCTGCATACTATATCTTGAGTACTCGAAATTAAAGGCAACAAACTAGTCACGTCCAGTCTCAAGACCTCTAAGTTATGTTATTAAATAGATAATAAAATAATTTTTAAACGTTTGTCTCAGGATATCATGTTTTGTATCATTTGCTGGGCAATGTAAGCTCATGTAAAGTAAAAAAAGCGTTCAAACTAGCTTTAGATTTTTTCAATTGTATTTTTTTATTGTTCGATTACCTCACCGGATACCACACTTGTCACTGAATGCACAGCCCGGTGTAAATAAATTCTACTTACTTTTTAATTATATACCTCATTTCATGATGAAGCTGTGTCGAATGTGCAGCAAATACTTATTGTGTGTATTGTTTTTTTTTTGGTTTTTGTTTTTGTGATATTATACAGTAGACCAATTGGGTTTTACCATGCTCTCTTGGAACACATCATTTGTGTCTTAGTAAATAAATCATTGCTAACTTTGCTTTTAAGTTGATAGACAATTTTGTTACCCCGATGGAGGGGGCTTATGAAGTTGATCAGATACCATCGTAACTACCACTTAACCAGACAGAAGATGTGGCCCTAGACACTTTTTTTTTGAAAAAAATAATTGTGTTGGGATGTTTCAAATTTCATTTTAGAGAATAATGATTGCATTGTCCTAACGCTAACTGGTGGTGGAAAGACTGTGTATTATGAAGTTCTTGGGATCGACCCAGATTCACCATTGTTGTTACACCTGTGATTGTTTATACATGGTCCCTTTCTTTTTGCAAACCTGTGGTAGCATAAAATTCCCTTCAAAAAGTCTTCTGAAGGGGTAGTTTTTGACCTACTATGGAGTTGCAGAGGCATACAAGGTCATATAATAATTATCAATGAGCACATAATTGCCAAATGCATGGACGGTAAAATAAGTATAGATGGTTCTGCAGAACCACTAACCCCCAACCCTCTTCCTAGAAATTTTAACTACAAAATTATAACCGAGATACAAGCATCAAATGAAAGGAACAATAAAAACGGGCCCCTGGACAAACTGGAAGAATATGCAGTAGTATTGAAAACGCTACAGTTTTAGTAAAAAAAAAGGCTAATATCAGGTCTATTAACAGTGTCAAGCAATGAAAAATGCAAGCTGTTTTAAGTATGGACCTCAGCGCCATTGAAAACCCTCACCCCTTTCCCTTGCTTCCACCTCACCCAGAGTAATAAAAACTATTGATCCTATTCCTTAAATTAGTGTCACTGGACATTGAATTGAAGTATGTTTTATGAAATTCTGCTGTGATTATTGAACTGTGATGTGGTCACGTCATTGAACTACGGTCACCAAAAGAGAAAACCTGCACCCCTTCCAACTTAAACTCGATCTGTCTTGCCCAAAGTAAAAAAATATTTTGCCCCTATAATTCCTTGATTTTGGACAATGGAAATTGGATTGATGTGTTTTTTTTAAACTTATACTGAGATAATAGCATATGTACAGTTGCCCCCTCCTCTCAGAAAAAATTGCTGTACACAGGCTACTGAGATTATTGAATTGGCATGTCATTGAACTGACTTCTGTTAAAAAGAGGGTTAACACTGTTCAGTCCCCTTCTTTAACATTTGTGTGTCCCAATAAATATAAGCAACATTGAGACTACAGAGCAGTTTGTATGAGACGTAGTTGTGTGGTCATTGAACAAATGTGTTTTAACTGAACTATACAGCATTACTTTCATTCAACCTTTATTTAAAAATTTTTAGTCTTGCACTAGGGGTGCCATCATGCAAGACATCTAGCTAAATAAAATGAAATAAAGTTAAAACTAACGATAGCAATAACAAATCTCCTACAAAAGATAAAATGGATAAGAATATCATGCACAGCATTACTGACAAACTCAGAAAACCGTGAACACTTGAAATTTTTCAGGAATGTTGAATCACAATAATGTTCAGGATACGCAAGCAAACCTTCAAACCATAAACTAATTACTGTTGCTGTTTGCGGTTTAGTTCTCTTGCTCCTCATTGGCTTATTTCTCGCAACGCAATAACATTCCATAAATATTTCTGGTGTTCACCATTTTGTGAGTTTCAGAATAATTATTGTACAATATTAAAAAAATTCCAAAAAAACTTAAGCTGGAGAAGACTGCCTTTATAGCAAGAGATTTTTGTCTCCCTCATCAAGATTGACTGAGGTAGTCCAAAATAATTGATTGATAGATGCTGGCACCTTCCTTCTCTTCAAGCCCTTCCCAGATCCGAAAATAAAGTTCATTACTTATCACCCGAGAATCCTTGAGTTAGGTAAATGTAAGCTTGCACACGTTTTGCAGTTCTATTTATTTTGTCAAAACACCAACTTAAACATATCCATCGGTCCCTGGTTTCATAGTTAGTAACGTCACAGACTTAAATCTCGCTGTAAGGACATAATGTGGTCTTCATAATCAACTCCTGACCTTTAGCCAGGCCTCGCGGTTCTTTCAATTCACAAGGTTACTTCATGGGCACCCAACGACTGTTTTCTGTAAAACATCTGTTCGGAGAAGCAAATACTGCCTAAACTTTTCTTTTTGCTTATGGACGGCTAAAAATTTCTAGATGAACGTTCCATTCGTGTACAATTTTCCAAGCTTTTCTAATAAATTCCCTACGATTTTCAGAAGTTTAATTTTTAAATTTTACTACCCAGGTTACACTATTTTTTTTCTTAAAAATTAGAAAAACGAAACCTAAAATTTTCGGATTCTAAAATGTGATGGAGAGAGGAATCAGAAAAATTCTTACTTTCGTAAAACGTTAAAATACACTTAAAATTTTCAAAAAAAAAAAATACTGAAGACCTTGTAATTTCGAAAAGACTGAAATTCCCCTTGGATGACAAAAAAAAAAAAATTTGGTAACGCCGCTTAGAATGCATTTCTAGAGATCTAAAAGTACTCTGGATAGCCTAAACAGTGTTTTCAACGTATTTTGAAGGAAACCGTCGTTGGGTGCCCTGTTACTTACACGTTGTTCGGCGGATTTGGCCTCAAACAGCGAAAAATAGAAACATAAGCCGCCAGCGCTGTATTTACTAATCCGGATTCTACAATAAACGACAAGTTAAATACTGAAATAAGACTTACCCGATACCGTCAAGTCATCAAACCGAAGACCTTGGCAAGATCTTCGGTTCGGACATGCAGAGGCGGCCCAGACGTAGTGTGTGTTAATATATCAATATCACATGGACAAAATGGGATGAGTCGTCGAAACTCCCATGAACTAAAATAGTCCAAAAGTCAAAATATAACAAAACAAAACAATATACCTTTAACTTTAACTGAACGTCTCCTTCTTCGTCCTGGCCGGTTAAGGTGGAATCTTGTTGAGTTTTGCAATCGTAGGTACTATCCACTAAATAAGAATTGAAGGCTGGCTACAAAACAAACGGACCATCTCCACGCGGTCAGTATAAAATATGGACTGCGGACTGCGGACCACGGACTGCGGACTGGGTATAAAATACGGACTAGGTATAAAATGAGGACTCCGGACTGAGTATAAAACACGGACCAGGTATAAAACGCGGACTACCGACTATGTATATAAAAACAGCTTTAGAAAGGTAAAACTGAGAGAAATGGAAAGCGGACTAGCAAAAACAGTAGTCCCAGCTTTAACATTCCCTTGGCTGTTCACGTAGTCCATTCTTCCCACGGAGAAGGAAGGTTATGCCGGTACTCAAGGCAACTGAAATTAAACTCTGAATTTTATAAAAGGAAAGAGTTAGAAGAGATTTCAATTTGCAGTTTTAAACCAATGAGAAGCACCGAATTAAAAAAAAAATAGTATTGGTGTTAGATCAGTAAAATTATTATGGGATGCCACAATTCCGTTTCAAATAAAGCCTTGGGAATATGAGGACTGAACGAAGAACTCAGACGAGAAGGTCAATGTTTGGCATTCCGCGATGCACAAAAGCAGTATTCAGGGGGAAGAGATTACTCACACACGTGAATAATAACTGAAATGAGTAATCCAACGTTATATTCTAAGCGATGATTATGATGTCATGATTTACACCCTGCTCCTGATCCCCGGAGGGGGGTACTGCTGGGAATTCTTGGTGGGGGTGTGGTGCCCGGTTCTCCGAATCCTGACCTTATTGCAGACCAAAAAATGTCATTTTCCACACCCGTTTTCAGACCAGATCTCTAAAATCCATACCCATTTTCGGACCTGGCCTAATTTAGCCTGTTCCAGGCACTCAGATAGTTGGGCAGACTCCCCAGTTTTCTCCCGTTTTATTTTCGTGTTTTCGCTTCCCCAATTAAGCGGACCCAACTATCTCGGAGCCTGGAACAGGTTAGGTCTAATTAGGTAAAAATTATGTCATCATTACCAAGTTAGAGCGGAAACAAAAAAAAATTCTCCAAATGCATTTCGAATTAGCACATTTCTATTTCGTTCTTATTCATTTGGAATTGAAACGATATACGTCCATTCATGTACGCTCCCGTAGTTCTCTCGAAAACCATACCCGATTCCAGACCAAAATGGGCAAAGTGTTTTCAGACCAAAGAGGCCCAAAACACCTACCCTTCCCTTATATAAGGGAGTACCCCCTGATCCTGACCCCTTTGGTGATTGTTAGAGACCGAGACAAGGTCTAAAAATGGGTGAAGAAAATAGCATTTTGATCTGGCTCATGATTCAGAGAACCGGGCAGCACACCTCCACCAAGAATTTATAGGAGTATTCACAACTTTAACTCACGTGTCTTGCTATTTAGCGATTTTTTGATCTTATTTTTCCTTACCTAGAACCAATTAGCACCGTCTCAGTACCAAAGTAGTCCGTAGTCCGTATTTTAAACCTAGTCCGCAGTCCGCGTTTTATACCTTGTTCGTGTTTTCCAGTCCGCGTTTTATACCTTGTCCGTATTTTCCAGTCCGCGTTTTATACCTAGTCCATATTTTATACCCAGTCCGCAGACCGTAGTCCGCAGTCCGCAGTCCATCTTTTATACTGACGGCATCTCCACGCGCCTTCACGCGAAGCGCTATAAATTGGAGAATAATCGACGAATCCGCTCCAAATTGCCATCGGCTAATCTGCAGGTAACGTGTGCTCCGGCTTCTTGGTCGCTGGCTTCACAAAACCCATCGCAACTGCTCAATAATCGCTCGCTCATCAACGAACACTGTCGACCTTTACGCTTCGATATGACCGCAAACTGCCAGGATTAATGCGCAACGTGAATATTGGTTATTCTTTACAGGGTATACAGGGGGTGCTTACCATTTGACAGAAGTATCCGGCTGGGGTGTCGAAAGCATAATGGTAAGCGATTGACCAGTTTATTGCAGAATTGCCACATCCGTTACGGTTTGAATCCAAAAAAGAGGGGAGAGGAATTTGAGTAGCGTGAGTCTGGAACCGAGAAGGAACCTAGAAACTGGTAGCCTGCGAAAACACCCGTTTCTCCTCGCTCTTCGCCGCTGGGGACGTTTCGCGTGGAGGAACGTCTGCGACTCAGTGGCAAAAATTCCATACTGATGACGCAAATCAATGTTTACATAATAAATTCGGTAGTCATGGGGTTCCAAATACAAATTTGTACAGTTTTACGTGTCTTCTGGTCGATTTTGGTAAATTTTTGTGTTCATCTGCCAACGAGCTCCAGCAGAACTCAAATTCTTCTTCTAGAGAAGAGTATATTCAACAAATATTGACTGTTTTGCTAGAGATTCTTCGCGTTTACATTTGACCTCTGTGGCCTTTTGTCTTTTGTCTGTCATTTGTAAACAATAGCTAAAACAATGTAACTACTCTGTCGACCAATCAGCGCTTCTGACCAGATTCCGGACAGATTTTGCGTCATCAGTATGGAATTTCTGTCGCTGAGTCGCAGACGTTCCTCCTCTCGAAACGTCCCCAGCGGCGAAGAGCGAGGAGAAACGGATGTTTTCGCAGGCTAAGAAACTGGTTAATGGTACACAAAATTCCGTTTCGTTCGTACCAACTGGAATGAACGGACTACCTCAAAACGAACTCCTCAATTTTCGGTTCGAATTTCCGAAAGGTGACCTTACCATTTACCTTCCATCCGGAGTTTCCGAAATTTTCTGTCAAATGGTAATAAGCACCCAGGGTATACATGAGCATGGACAGTCTATGACTATTATATGAAACAGTGGGTCTATTTCGCGTAAGCGTAACATGAAAGAATAACCTGAATATTCAAGCTTAGTGACCGCGTCCGCGCGAGAATGCATCACTTGCTATAGGAGGGATGGTACTACTGCTTCTAGGTCAATCGACACTGAGGGAGGGTCCGCTGCATTAATTTTCACCAGAAAACAATATGCGATCGCGCGACCGTCCGTACGTTTTCAACAGGGCGGCTCTGGTTTTCAAGTTCGAATTCTTCTAACGTTCGCTGTCACAGCTGCTGTCACTTTGTTCGTCCAGCCACTTGCATAGGTTCTTGACTCTACTGGACCTATTTGCTTGGATTAATTAAATAAACAGTTCTTTTCAGAACTACGTCTTACTCCACAATATGTTGTCCAAACTGATGAGGGAGGACGAGGATTTTCCTCATAGGAAAAAGGCAAAATCTGGCCTCGGCTATGCACCTGAATAGAAGATACGGCTGAAGATACGGTAAAGTAAAATTTATGTGTGGGATATCTTTTATTATTATTATTATTTTCAAAACTAAGGGAATCCCAGCAACGATTTCCCCCTAAATGCATTGAAAACACTTTTAAGGCTGTCCAGAGTACTTAAGATCTCTAAAAATACATTCTAAGCGGCGCTTACACACAGATTTAGTCAGGTGGGCTAAAAGCGAAGCTCTCGATAATATTTATAGTTTGCTCATGCTAAATATAAAATCGTGTAATGCTAAGCTGATATGGCAACGAGACAGGGGCACCCAACAACGGTTTCCTCAAATACATTGAAAACACTTTTTTAGCTATTCATAAAGTACTTTTAGCTCTATAGAAATGCATTCTAAGCGGCGCTATAAAATTTATAGCTCAGTTTTCGGCCATCCTAGGGGAACTTGAGTCTTTTCGAAATTACGAGAAATTCAGAATTATTTTTCCGAAAGTTTTAGATGCAATTTAACGTATTACAAAGGAGATAATTTTTCAGATTCCTTCTTTCATTACATTTTTGAATTCGAAAATTTTGGGATTTCTTATCCACGAAAAATAGCCTAACTCGGGGAGTGAAATGTGAAAAATTGAGCTTCGAAAGTTGTACATGAATGGAATGGTCATGGATCTAGAAATTTTTAACCAGGTGAAAGAAAATTATAGGCAAAATTTGCTTCTCCGAACAGATATTTTACAGAAAAGAGTCGTTGGCTGCCCTTGACCAGAACTGTGAAAAACAACAATAGGCCTTATTGCAGCACACTTTTTTGTACATTTCCTTGCCGCTGATTTTCATGACTACAACGTGAAACGTCCAGAAAGTTCCAGGGTTTCACGTTTTATAGAGGAAACGTGGTACATGTTTTTGTTCACTTTTTCCACTGCCGCTCGTTTTTTTTAGCTCCGCTGTAAAATTCGCATCTGTTCGGTGATCCTAGGGCAAACGGGATCTTTTTGAAAATTACAAGGGCTTCAATATTATTTTCTCTATCGATTGACCTAGAAGCAATAGTACCATCCCTCCCATGGCAAGTGATTCATTGTCGCGCGGACGCGGTCGCTAAGCTTGAATATTCACGTCGCGTACTAATCCTGGCAGTTTGCAGTCATATCGAAGCGTAAAGGTCAACAGTGTTTGTTGATGAGCGAGCGATTATTGTGCAGTTGCGATGGGTTTTGTGGAGCCAGCGACCAAGAAGCCGCAGCACACGTTACCTGCAGATTAGCCGATGGCAATTTGGAGCGGATTCGTCGATTATTCTCCAATTTATAGCGCTTCGCGTGAAGGCACGTGGAGATGGTCCGTTTGTTTTGTAGCCAGCGTTTAATTCTTATTTAGTGAATAGTACCTACGGTTGCAAAACTCATCAAAATGCCGCTTTAACCGGCCAGGAAAGACAAGGAGACGTTCAGTTAAAGGTATTTTAGCTTTGTTTTGTTATATTTTGACTGTTGGACTATTTTAGTTCATGGGAGTTTCGACGAATCATCCCATTTTGTCCATGTGAATATTATTATATTGACACACACTACGTCTGGCCCGCCTGTGGTACATGTGAGAATCCGACTCTTTTGCAGCCACTTCTACCTCAGGTTTTGAACCACTCACCTGTCTACTTAAAGTTACAATGTGCACAACAATATGGTACTAAAATTGATCGCTTCCAAGACTTAAAAGACCAAAAATTGGGCCATGCCAAAAGAACGCCTTTTTTGCCAAGAAAACGACATAAGATCTGACAGGCGCTTCGCCTGCCGTCTGTACCCTTCCCATGGTCCCTTGCAGTTCATCACCAGTCACTCGCGTTTAGCGCTCGCCTCTACCATGCGAAAAACGAAGCGCCTGAGGAGGAGGCTGTCCCATGGCAAAGCTACCCAACAAAACGAAGAAACCTACATTGATTATATAGCCAAATGTTCAGTGTTAATGACAGTTCGATGAACGGTACATGAAATACATATCTATAGTTTACAGCGAAAAAAATAATAGTAATAACAATAAAAAAATTACAATTTCAATTACAATTCAAGAATAATCCAAGAATATTTTCAGGCTAAAATCGGCAGAAAAATAAGAATATTCAGCCTGGCCCGAAAAAAACAACATTCTTATATGAAAAAAGAGTGTATAATCAAAATGGGACGTTTTTATCCAAACGGTGATCACTACTCGATGTAGTTTTAGATATAAACGTCTCACCGGCGTAGTGAGCTTTTCGACTAGTTGTAGGCTTGGCTGACTTTCATTTCTACACATCCTGATATATAATTGCAAGCAGAATTACTTTTACTATTACCGCTTTTGCTTTGTTAATCCGCAAAGGCGGTAACCACTGCGCGGATATAGTACGCACTGACCTCACCAACACTTTGATTAAACTTTTTAGCTCACCCCAATTCAACAACACATATTAACTTATTCCAAACGGTAGAGGGATCAAACCAAAAATTTGTAGGACCGGGCCTACCGGTCTATGGGCTGGCCACGCCCCTGCGTCTGTCGTATAAATAAGATATGACAGTTTCCCTCGACTAAAAACCGGCTTGTCTGTTTTCTTAATAAACGTGCCAGGTCCTTGAACTGCAGTCCAGGTTACACAGAAAAGTAAAGGTCTGCAAACCCACGTCGAAGTGAGCAGAGTTCATTAATTTCTACAATTTGTACGTTCCCTTCAAAGCCAATAAAAAGTATTCATGAAGCTTGGCATGCCTGTGATCGTAGTGCAAGTGAGCCGGCTGAACGACCCGCCTCAACCGGGGTTCCTTCAGATTAAGCGACTATTTATTATTTATGCCACGGGGTGGGCTGTCAAGAAGGGGGGGTCGGCCACGTCAATGTAAGGACAGCCAGAGGGTAGTCATCAATAAATCTGCACACAAAGAGGGGGGCTACCTGATTTTTTATTTTTGTTTTCTTTTAAAACAAATACTTTCAGTGCTCTCGGGACTAGCGGTAAATGGTTTGCAAGCCTCCTAAAGGCTAACAGTTCATAACTGGCAGTTTTAAGCTAATAAAGAAAACAGTCACAATTTCTACGAAATGATAATTTATGTCCCAATAATACGTCCAGAGGTCTTCCTCGTTAGCTTGGTCTCTGAGGAGTTCCCACTACTGCAATGATCAACAGAAAGGTCAAGCTCGCAGTCACGTATTTCGACAGAATTACTAGAAGACAATACTTCTTGCTCTTCCCTAGAGACGTTTGCGTCTATTTCTAAACTTGTTTGAAACAAACATTGATTGGTTGGATTTTATCGTTCTTTTTATCTTGCCTTTAAGTGAAAGTTTAAAATGAAATAAATCCTTTTTTACCTTTATCTGCTGGATTTTACCAGCGTGAAATAGTGCCCCAGTTAATCTACCCGGCTGTCTTACTTATATTCTATAGAGGTTTGCCACTCGCTGGAAGTGAGCTTCACGGAAATCTATACTTTTTTATGTTCTGTCAGCCTGGTTCGTTTTTTATCAACGCTTTATCTTTGACCAATACTCTTTACTTTGGAATGAACAACAAACTCTCACTTGGTTTTTCCGATACAAAAAAAAAAAATTGAAACCTAACCGTGTCATCGATCCTTGCGGCTACCGTCATTGGCCACTTTTCAGGCATTGTTCGCATTCGTTCCTCTTCCATTTCTGCATATTCCTGAAGAATCAGGGATAATACGTCGTTTCCTGAACCCAAAAAACCGTTTGTGATGTATTCCCTGTCTATTTATTATAGTTCCAGCACAGGAGAGAGAGCAGAGTATATCACTGGGGATGAAAAGGGTCTGGTTGATATAGTGATGTAGACTAGTTCAAACAATCTCTAGCTTGCGTTTTGAATTTTTGTTCTTACATACATATTTTTTTTCTGGGGGAAGGGGGGTAGCCAGTTTTCAGAAGCACATTTAGAGGGGTCAAAACGTTTTGTTGTGCTTTCTGATAGATCTTAGCAGCCCACCCCCTGGCATAAATAATGAATGGTCTCTAAATGTTACTCGAGTGTTTTATAGTATTGTTGAGAAGAATAATCCCTAAATAATTAACTTTGTGTATTTTAATTAAGTTATGGAATAAGAGTTGCTTGGTAAAATAATGGGATCTGTTTCTGTTGCGGAGCCTTGAAGTGATCTAAATGCTCTAGGTACCTTTTCTTTTTCTGAAATTCAGGTTTCTACAACAAAATTAACTAAGCATTTCGTTTTCCTTTCATGCTGACAGCTTTAAAAACTGTGCCAAGTGGAAACGAGCAAGGCTGTTTATTTGAATCGGTTGCAGTTATGTCTGTGGGTTGTTAACTCTACTCAAATCAGCCTTTCCGGAACGTTTCCAGAGAGAGTACGGTCCACAAGCTAAGCAATTGCAGTTAGTTGGAAATACAAGCAAATACGGTATTGGAGTGTTTTGTTTAAAATTAATGAGCGAAAGACGTTTCACCTCTTATATTGACTTAATGTAGTGTTTGCTTTAATTTGTTTTTCTATTTTTATTAAAAAAGATTGAGCAAAAATAAAATTACAGTTATTTGAAAGGAAAACTAAATAAGCACCCCCTTGATGAAGCGCCCTGTACAGTACCGCAAATGATCCCCAAAATGGACCACAAATGATCCTCGACCGTAAGTGATCCGCAAAGTCGGCCGCAAATGATCCCGTGAAAAATGGACGAATGGAATGGATTGCATGGGACTGATTACAAAAAAGGACTTATTATAAAAGGAGCCTTTTTCTCTCGACTCCTAAAGACAAAGGGACGGACGTCAGATCTCAGGCCAATTTATACAAGGGGAAAAAAAATGGAATAAATCTGAAAAGGATATGGTATCAACCTTCCTTTGACTGTCAATTGCTTCAAATTTCTTTCAAGAATGTTTCGTCGCTGTAAAAATTTAAGACAGACAGGACGTTATGCAGAAACACTGGCTCTATTATTTTAACGCCTAGAAGCTCAACTTGTCTATTGAGGAAATTGAAAGCCGGGCACCCTCTACATAACAAGAGCTTTATTGACTTTACTGATCCTTTTGGAAGTGTCGAATTAATTTTCAGAATATTTAATTTAGAATTTTCTCTGAAGTGTTAATTTTACTAGACTAAGAGTAGTCTGGAAGGCCAAATCGTACAAAATTCAAGAATTCAAATTTGATCACATTCAAGGATAACGATCACATTCAACGATCACATTCGCATTCAAGACATGAAAATTAATCAAATTCAACAGGCATCTCGATTATATTCAAGGTCATACATCACATTCAACATGAACATTCCAGACATTCATATTTAACACATCGAAAATCAATCAAGTTCAACAAGCATCTCGATGACATTCAAAGTCACGCATTGTATTCAGCAAACTATGGAAGCCAAATGCTGCATAATTTAAGAATTCAAATTTGATCACATTCATGGATATCGATCACATTCAACAAGCACCTTAAAAGTCAACAAATCCCAATTTGCTTTGCGCTACTGACTATGTAGCCCCGAGTGCATGCTGGGAGATACGATTTGCGAGTGAACTCAAAATGGCGTGAGTGCCGGATAGAGAGTCCATTCGCAACGAGGTTCGCGCTTGCATTCGTGAGGAACTACACAATTCTCAAGGAACTCAGACACTTGTTAACAGAACACGCAACTTAATCCGCGAATCAGCATCTTTTGCAGCGCGGAACTTGTTCGATAGTGGAAGTTTTCAACCTTTGCCTCAGAATCAAAATTCCAAGTCGAAGCGACCCTTGCCAGGTCATCCCTTAAGATTTGGATAAAAAAAATCGAAGACGGCGACTCCCGAATCTATTCCAAAAAGTGTATACTTATTGGATGAGCCAGACGTTGAAGATGACGAGGAATACAGTTTGACGGAGTCGATGATTATCTTGAAGGGAGAGTGCGATCTTTATTGCGATGCTGATGAAAATGGCATACGATCAGAATTGGTCAACTTATTTAAAGCAAAACTTTCATTCATAACAAATGGCGATTTCGACTTTGTCAGACGTGATAGGAATATTATCTCTAGTCCTGTAGTAAAGAAGGAACATGTGTGGGATTCCAAACATGTAAAACATCTTTGCGGAACTGGACGCTTGTATGTCAGCCTCAATGTATCCAAAGACACACTAGTCGAGGATGAGGAAGGTAGTATCACCGAGACACCAGCTCCCGCTCTAAGTACAAGTTTGCCTTCGACCAGTGCTGAGGCTGGACCTAGTGGGTTACATGCTTTTTAGTGGCTTTGGGGATGTCTCTGCAATCTCCCAGAACACTACATCAGATGCTGGCCTTAGTACTGTTTGTAGTGATGACGACGAGAATGAATTGAGACCTTCAGGGGCAATCAATTCACCACTTATAGATCAACAGAAAGTGGATAACCTTGCTTCAATCTTCCCTAGGATTCCAAGAGATGTAATGGAAAGTGCTGTGATGACCTGTGGCAGTTTGAACTCTGCTGTAAATGTTCTTTTACAGTACAATGCCGCAGGCAATGACCCTGTCGCTATTATTGACGACGACCACACTCCAGAGATCTCAAGTGGACCAGAAACTCTTCCTCAGATGCTGCAACGTTTAAGGTCAAAGATGCAACCAAGGGAACCCGTGAAAAGATCAAGGTTGATCAAGATGATCTAGTAATGGATGTTTATAGCTTCTATAAAAGTCCTGACTTTGACCCTACAATTCCTGTTTTTTTGTTACTAAAGGGTTAGCCAGCTATAGACAGTGGTGGCGTATTACGGCAGGTATTTGGTGATCTTTTTTATGCCATGGCAAACAATGAAGGAATTAAGATTGTTTTGAATGGAGATAAAAACAGCAAAGTACTTGCATTCAGCAATGAACTGGTTGTGAATGGACTGTTTGAAGTGTTGGGTAAAATGATAGCTCACAGCCTCATCCAGTCAGGTCCAGGATTCCCATACCTGTCTCCTACCATTTACTGGTATCTGGCAACTGGTGACCTACAGATTGCCATCCAGAAGGCCACATGCTCAGATGTGGATGACATTGAACTTGCCGAGTACATCAAGAATGTAAGTCTATTGTTTGTTCTCTACAGTGAAACCTGTATTAAGTGGACACCTGCAGGACCTTTGCTGGAGTCTGCTTAATGAAAGGTTGTACAGAAAACATGCGAAGAAACAAAAAGAAAACAAATAGACAAACCATTTTTACTTCGGCGGAGCGCGAAGTAAAGGTTTCGCGACGCTCAGGAATGTATCAAAGTTACAATTTTTTGACAAGATTGGGCATGCAAAGTCTGTAGGTTTTCGGTTTTATTCGGCTATTTGACGAAGTGAGAGCCGAATTAATTCGAGATATCTCGAAATCGCTTCGATTTCATTGATTTATTCTTTAACTTTTTTCGAGGAAGAAAGAATTATTACTTTGGCTTTCCCGGGGTTTGAACCGACTCACCTGTGTGACCAGTCAGATCAGAGGAGACTCTAAGTTGAGGGATTAGCCGATTGCGCTACTGCGACCCAAGGTAGTTTGGAATATGAAAAATAGTTATGAAATGATGCACTAGTTTGGGACAAGATTGGGCGTGCAAGTTCGTGACTTTTAGGCTTGTTTCAACTATTTCACGAAATGGGACCGGACTACTTCGTGATATCTTGAGATCACTTCGAGTTTAGTCTTTAATTACTCGAGGAATAAATAGAGGATATTTCGTGGCCGCGCAGAGACACGAAATTTCTCTTCGAGTGTTGAAAAACATTTCACGAGTGAGCCCTCCTTTCGAACTGTTTTATGATGAATTTAAAGTTACCAAATGCTGCAAAAAGACATTTTGTCTTTGTTGAGTGTACGTAGTAAAATTGCTTTCATGCGGTGCGTGACTTTCTCGAACGTTCTCTACGTTTTTGGATTATCCATGAATAATTAATTAGGGCATGTTTACATTTCAGCATGAGTCAGCAGATTTGCATCAGTTACTGAAATCATAAAATATGTCGAAAAGCTACCACTATTCGCCTGCTGCTTAGTATTTTCTAGAACCTTATGTCAAACGGTATACAAGTTCCAAGCGAGTTCTTTTGAAGAACTAAGTTTTTTCCGACGAGCTGGACTGCTGTGTTTAGTCAAGTGTGACGAAGGTCAATTTTCAGGTATTGTGTTTACAAGTTCGCGAAAGCCGTAAGATATCTGAAGTTCGAATGAGAGTTTGTTATTATTGGTAGAGGCTGTTTAGTTTTACTCAAAGTTCAAGTCACGTTTGCGTTGTTGGATGCTGTGTTTTAAAGCTCTGTAAAGGCTATGTTCCTTTGGTGTTAAACTTCCTTGTGTTAATCCGACATCTCTGCGTGCTGATAGTCAGTGAATAATTATCCTCAAAACATTCGAACTCGTGACTTTGAGTTTTAGCCAATTCCATGCTCAACGTAATTGACTCCTTACCCATGCGTTACATATCTTTAATCAGTACATGAGACTGCTATGCTGTTTTTGAAGCCTGACGTGACTAAGAAAAATAGAGAATTGTTTTTTTAGAAGGATTTGTATGGAGTCATCAGAGCATAACTGGGCTAATATCTCGGAGACAATTTGTCCCGAAATGCTAGTTTTTGGCAAGTAGGCCTCTTGGATGTGCTCTTTTCAGAATATCCTGACAAATCCCATAATTTCACAAATTAACACCTTACTCTCACCATATTTGATTTCTTACCGCATTTACAATTAATTAGTTCCACAACCACGACGCCGAAGTGTACGCTCCGTAGCGTCTTGTTCTGCTTAATACAGGTTTCACTACGCTTTGGCTCAGTTTTGTTCCTGGTTTAAATTTTTGTTTCTCTTAATTCGTGTTGACTGCCATACATTTACATACAATTGCAGTAGACAATAGTAATAGAAAGGGACATTTGATCATATCCTATACTTGCAGGTCACAGAAGCACCAGCAGATGAGCTTAATGTCATTGCCTTTGAATCTGGCTTTATCAGATTGTTATCTGAAGCTAGAGAGAGTAGAATACTTACAGTAAGTAGAAACCTAATTTATTATGTAGTAACAAGTTAGATAGGGCACATTTAGTTAACACTAAAATTAGCTGTGTGTGTTTTCTGCTAAGTGCTACATGGTTTAAATAGAGGCAAAGAAACTTATATTTTGCAGCTTGGAGGTCCGTTAAATTGTTGGTTAACTGTGAAAAGAAGTAGTTTTGTTAAAACATAGAAAAATGCTGATCAATATTCTGGTAGTTAAGCAGTGTGCCCTGCACCATGCTTGTTACAAATAATTCAAGCAACAGGTTACAATATTATTGTAACCTGTTGCTGTAAATAATTGACAGTAATGAAACAATTAAATAATGTATTCTTGCAGGCTGATAACAAGCTTGATGTCCTCCAGTCTCTAATGTTTCACAACATTCTAGAGAAGAAGACGGCAATTCTTGATCAATTTAGAAAGGGGCTGTCAATTCTTGGTTTGTTAGATGAAATACAGAGACAGCCGGAGATGTTTGAAGAATGCCTTGTCTACCAAGGCATAGTAAGTAATGATGCTGTGGCCAGTAGCTAGCCTTCATTTCCCAGCCTCTGAGGACAAGAATGCTCAAAGGGTATACCAGTTGTTCCAGACATTCATCAAGAATTGTAATTCAGATGGCCTCGATGATTTTCTGAGGTTCGTCACTGGTACAAGGTGCTCAGCAAAAAGCATCCTTCCACGACGTATAACAGTCTCTTGTGAGAGTGCAAACAGCATTTTTGCATCAACTTGCTTGCTGGAGCTAAAGCTTCCAAACCATTTCAGAAATTATGCTGAGTTTGAGGCGGCAATGCATTCGGTGATTGGTGGAAACACATTCACAACAGGATGAAATGGCAGCGTGCAAGTAATGAATAGTCACAAATGTACTGTCTGTACTTTGAAATTAGCCAATGTTGTTGTAAAAAAAATCCAGAGTTCAAATTGTTAGTTTGATGGGTGGTATACATAAAAGTTAGTCAATACAGTTCAAAGGTGACAACATTTCAGGGTATGCTGCAGTACTGTCAGTTCCAGCATACATGTTTGCTGTGTTAAGTGTCACTATCACCATAAGGTTTGAACTTAAACAAAAGAGCTGTAACTCTGTATGACAATTCTACTTTGCACTGAAAGAAAAGGAAAAAAATAGCCTGAAAAGTTATGCTGTGCCCTTAGCCCTTCAATTCAGTGACAATGCAAGAACCTTTTTTAGTAAGTGTAACACAAAGAGGCCAGTAGACCTTTTTGCCAGTACAGTGACCAAGTGGAATAACTTAGTTTTAGAGGCTGTCACGTGACGCCTAGAGGGCACACAACAAGTGTCTGTTTTTCTCAAGAATGCATCTTTTTTGTTGTATTCGAAAAGGATTCTAAAGGCAATCTTTGTGTCTATTTGGGTACTGCCTGTTTCCTGGAAAACAAGAGTTATGGTACCCTTCGACTCATCTAGGAAAGATGGAAGCGACTCTGCTAGCAGGGTACAGTTATGGTAGATTAATTACATCTACTTTCAAATAGACAGACAATCATTTTTACACCCAAACATGGCACAAAATTGAATTTTCTCATTGGAATCCTATTTCAAACAAAATTTTCAGGAATTTGTCAAGAAATTAGCACGGTTTCAGAAAATTAAAGCACCTGTGCATCCTTTTTATCTCATAACAGTCCTTAAAATTTAATTATTCATTTTGGCTGCCATAATGGTATAAATTGTTTAGTGATGAATTGAAATAACATCACTGTCAGGGATGCTATTGTGTCAACAACTTTATAGCATCGTGTCTAACGGACATTTTTATTACATTGCAAATCTCTCTTTCTAAGAGCCTTTTTTTACTTGATGTTGTTGTTGTTGTTGCTGTTGGCGAGGAAGATGAGGGGGTGAATATTAAAACAAAGTTGTCCCTCTTGTATAGGCTGACCTGTTTTTAGTAAGGACATCCTCTCTTCCTATAAACAGGCCCAAAGTGGGTGCCAAACATTTATATGTGCATTGTACTCTGTTATACTTGACATACCATAACTTAAAATAGAATTAATACAAGACAATGTAATGTAGTAAAGTCACCATTATTGTCTTAACATTTATAACAATGCTTTTATTTTGGCAAGATACAGTGTTGGGAGTTCAACATTTTAGATGCATTACTGTTTAGTTCCTGTCCAGTCCCATTGAGTAAATGAAAATAAAATATGTTAATCATTTCACTCTCTGAGTGACGGAAGGTGGCTCTAACATTTTGAGTTTGTGGATGAAATCATGTGATGTGACCATTATTATCTTAAGCAGTATTTTCACATAAGACTGTCTGTTCTCCAGCATAATTATACAAAACAAATTTGGAATTTTTGTCAAATACTGGCTCCTGCCATTTCTGGGGGTGAAATGATTAAAATGACAAATGATATACAAATAATTATGACTGAAATAATATGTTAATGTTGTTTAAGTTGAAGTTTGGTGAGAAAGGCAACTGATTGTTTTAGATGCATAGTGCTTTGTTCCTGTTCAATGCCAAATGTTAAATGTCCCTTGATATTAAGAGAAAAAAAAAGCTCTATTAAACTAAAAGTTTAAATAGTTTACAAGATATTACATAATGCACTTTTAACTTTTGTGTCTCTAGGCACTGAGCCTGGATCCTTTGATCTCATGATAAAACGAGTGTCAAGCCCTGGCATTTGAAACTTCTTTGACATCCAGTTTCTTTTAACAGTGAAACAAATTCTGCATGGCTACATCTTGACTGCCAAAGTTATCCCAAACTAGTTAGTTTACAAAATTGCGACTCTACTGGATTACTCAGGCCAAACCCCTAGATATTTTGAAGAGGGTAATTTATGAATTGCTTCATTCTTTCAAACATAAATAAGCACACCAATGCCTTGACCACTATGTTGTGAAAAGTGAAAGGGCCTTCATGTACAAATCAATTCCAAAACTGTTCGAAACTGCAAGGGGATCAATGCTATTTCTTAAAATAGTGATGACATCGTCCTCATTGTCTATATCAACATCATCTAATTCAACAGTTGATAGACCATCATCATGTGGTCTAGGTGCGTATATGGGTCAAACCCATACCACTCTAGGTCTACTACCTCTCTGATGTTTGAGTCGGCAACACTGACTCTATCCTGATTGCTATATCCTCTCGAGTGGATACGTTGGCTGTATTATGCCTATATTGCTCATAGTCGTCTAAGAGTTGAACAATCGACTCAAACACTCTTATCCATTCCGCATATTCATCATGATCACTGTCCATGCCGAGGGAAATGGAAGGCGAAGCTTCTCTTTGGGGTATACAGTATTACTAGGGTAAGCATGGGTGCACAGGATATATAGGGGTATACAGGGTATACAGTATTACTAGGGTAAACATGGGTACACAGGATATTTAACAATTATTCCACGAGGGCGCGTTGGATATGAGATGATAGCTAGCCAACGAGGCGCGTAGCGCCGAGTTGGCTATAATCATCTCATCTCTCATCCTCAACAATTCCTCCCGTTAAGCGCAGATATATTCATTTATCGTTACAGCTTGTCTAGATTGATCTCTATTTTTAACATCGATCCCTCACTATATATTTATCGCGAATTTGCTCTTGTTGGTCTATTCTAGAGTTATTCCAATTGTTATGCTTGTACCAACTAGATGAATCTACCCTGTGCAACAATTGTGTTTAATAAGTGAGTAGGAATTAAGAGCATTCGTTACGATCGATGTTTTTATTGCGGATAGTAGTCCGGGGCGCAACGGTCTTCTGGGCGATAGAGTTATCGGACATTCATTCTTACGTCTACATGTGCATTTATTTCCTCGGCAGGTCTTGGATCTACAGCTTCCAACAAACAGTTTAGTTGTTGACTCTTCTGACACCTCCGATTCAGAAAAAGAAGGACCTCTTGCATCAGGCCTTACACCTCAGCGCCATCCTCGCCAACAAGATCGACTGCCATCCGAGTCTTCATTACCTGAACGTCCCCTGCTTTGGCAAGAGAGTCTACGGCAGTCAATACGGTGGAAAGAACGTCAAACGTAAGTCAGTATTTTTTCATTTTATGTACTCAGTGTTTCTAATAAGTATAAAAAATATCCACGCAAGGGTATATTAAGTACTTGGAGAATTTACTTGTACTATACCAGCATAATTTCGCAGTTTTTTCTTTAGAAGTGAGTAACGAACAGTTCAGAAGATGCAAACGTGTTAGAAAATTAGTGTTAGCGATAGTGGGTTATTAATATTTTACATGCACATATGTAAAATGCTTAGTATGTTATGAAGTGATAAGTCAAAAACAGAAAAAAATTGTGATTGAGGTCAACATATCGAATTTGACGATGATTGCGATAAGACGAGTTTATTTATCATGGTGTGAACTCAAGCTTCAAAATGTAAAATGAAATTACTGTAGTTTTTTTCGTTTTGATACGGGATTATGCAAAAATATGTTGAACTCTTTTTTTGCCGTCCTATAGGCATACCAGACAAGTGAAAAGGAGATCGTTTCAGATCTACGCCTATTAAGAGTCATCCTAGAAAGACTTGAATGCTCCTTTGCCAGGCAGGAGGCAAAACTGGATAAATTGCTAAACAGTCAGACCTCACCGTGCCTTGAACCTCCAGTTTCCCAGCGACAACAACGATCTTCAGCCACACCTTCTCCACACCTCAACGGACAGTCTACCCTCTCCGAGGGTCGAACGATTTCTTGAAGAGCCAAGCACATGTGGTAAATATCTTACGGTTATATTTTTAATGTTCACACTGCAAAAGACAATATCCTGACTCTTAGGGAAAAATCAAAATTCAATATTTTTACTTACAATGACTTCAACGATCGTTTGTCAGACGGAGATTGTTCCTTCAAAATGACTCTGAGCAGCCTCTTGAGCAACCGAGTACTTACGAATTATATCTTTCCAAAATTCTTAACAAAGATCAACAATGTCTTTTATTTTACCATCCACTGTTAGAATGTGCTGTAATATTGACTGACATCTCATTACTTTATAGATTTGCCTGGCTTGGCCGTCATTGGTGGCAACGTAAATGTTAAACTCTCCCGGGAGGACTACGAGTACGCCAGAGCGGCCCACAAACCCACGGTCCCGGCTCTTCGCCTAACAGACAAACTATTTTCCAAGGAGACGCTACTCAAGTCAACTGTCTCTGGCACGAAGGAGTTTCCGCCTCTGGACTTCAGCAAAATAGCCGCGATAAAAGGTAGCAGCATTGAAAAAAACTGTGTAATTACAGAATTTTAATGCTAAGACTGTTTTTACCCCTCAAAATTTTACCGTAAGATCGTCTAGAGCAAACGCTGCGAGTCAAGATTGGAGATGTATCTAGGCTATGAAAATTGCTAGTTCTCCGGTATTATTTAAAATTCGTCTGTTATTTAATGGTAGTGATAAATTGTATACTGAGCTAGTACGGTAACTTTTATCGTCCTCTTTATCTGCTCAACTAATGTTGGAAATTAAAAAAAAATCATCCCGCTATTTCTACAGTCTTATGTAAAATTTGTGTATTACTCAAGGGTAGTGATTCTTTATAGTACTGAGAACGGTACCTTTTGTGGTTCAGCTAGTCCATTTTTAATGTAAACAATTTCTTCTTCTTTGCAGCCGAGGTTTTAAAAGCATTTGCATATCAGTGTCGCAATGACGAAGACAAACATCGGATGTGGGAAACGTGCCGAGTAAGCCTCGGAAAAAGGTGCCAGCTACTAAGAAAGAACCAGAAAACTCGAGAGGATTAAGTCAAGTTTTTAAGTTAAAGTCTAGTTATTTTCAAGTTTTCTTCGTAAGTTGCTGTAATGCTCGGCTAAAAACCAGAAAGTTAACACTGATGTACGTTTTACTTTAGTAAAGTTGTATCAAAAAAGAAAAAGTCATAGTTTTTACATTGTAAGACTTTCAAAAACGTTCGAAGCATCTGTGCTGCGCAGCTTAAAACCATTGTGTATCTCTTGTAAATAAGTTCTTTGCTTTTTCAAAATTAAAACTATTTGTATTGTATTGTATGGTCTTGATATTGTTGCATGAAAGAAGAATTTCAAAATTCTTTTAAATGGAGAATGTCGGTGAAATGATCTCTCATACAAGCGCAACAATGAATAGATATAGCCTCAGCTATTTTTATCTTTAAAAGAGCGAAAACTAAAAAAAATTTCACTCTTATGAGCCGTAAAATTCGTTATTCGCGTACTTGGTCATGTATCACTTGTCACGCTCCGAAATATCACAAAGAAACGAAAAGATAAGATTCTAACATTCATTTTTCTTTCTTTCTTTTTTTTTTTTGTCAACTCTTTGACTAGGGTAGGTTTAACGATTACCAACATACTTGACCTTTCAATACTTGACCTTGATCTTTATCTGCTCAACTAATGTTGGAAATTGAAAAAAATACTTGACCTTTCAAGACTTCGCTCTAAGCAATTACATGTACAAGTAGGCCAAGGCTTTCGATAAAGTCTCCCATGCCCATCTCCTCTACAAGTTGGAATGCTATGGTATCAAAGGCCAGATTTTAAATTGGTTAAGGGATTTTCTCACGTCAAGGAAACAGCGTGTAGTGATTGAGGGTCAAGCATCTGACTGGTTAAGTGTTACATCTGGTGTGCCCCAAGGAAGTATACTTGGGCCTTTGCTGTTCCTTGCATACATCAACGATCTTCCTTACTCAGTAACCTGCAACTCAGATTTGTTTGCTGACGATACTGTCCTTCATCGACACATAGAAAATAGATCGGATTGCGATCTACTTCAAGAGGATTTGACATCTGCCTCTGAATGGTGCAAGAGTTGGCTTGTTACTCTTAAGACCGAGAAGTGCGAAGTCCTACACATTACACGGAAGAATGATCCAATAAGATGTCAATATTCGTTGAATAACATCTTACTACCGGAAGTGGACCACCACAAACACCTGGGAGTTTGGTTGGAGTCGTCTTTATCATGGGATTATCACATTAACTCAATTTGTGCTAAAGCTAACAAGGTGTTGGGCTTGATTAAAAGGACATTTGGTTATTCAAACAAGACTGGTATCAAGACAGCTTTTAAGGCGCTAGTGATACCCATCCTCGAGTACGCCTGCCCAGTCTGGAATCCTTATCTGGTGAAACACACCAAGGCAATCGAAGCAATTCAGAGAAGAGCGTCCCGACTAATATGTGGCCCCGACAAAGAATATCCTGAAAGACTTTTAGAGTTAAAATGGGACTCTTTAGAACTGAGACGGAAATATCTTAGCCTAGTTCAAACGTATAAGATTATATTTGGTTACTGTGATATCAATTGCCATCATTACTTTGATATTATTGGAATAACTCGAACTAGAAGTAAGTATGAGTATAAAATAAGGCCTAAAGTTGCCCGTACAAATTATTTTAAATATTCATTTTTTTCATAGATATATTAATGATTGGAACTCTTTGCCTTCTGAAGTAATGTCATCTCCTAGCCTTCAGTCTTTTAAAGTTTCACTGATTAAGTACCTTCGCTCATAATTTACCTTAAAATATTAGGCATAGTGTCTTTAATATAAGTTTATGCATTATTATTAGGCATCTAGGTTTATAATTTATAGTCTAATTTATAGTCTTTTAATATATGTTTATATATTAATTAATTTTTTTTTCTTTTTTTTCTTTTTTCTTTTTTGGAAGGTATGTCTTAGCATGGGAATTTGGTTTCCCCCTACTACCGTCCTGTTAACCATTTTTGTATTTTTGTTCGATTGTATATGTTAGTATTAGTTCATTTGTATCAGTTATGTATGGTTACGAACTGTGATTAAAGATTAAAGATTAAAGCAAACGCAACAATCCGAACGAGGGTTTTCATTACAACCCGCTTCCATTTCCAGCGAAATTTCGCTTTGTGGAAATATGGCCAATGCGAATTTTCGCGGGTGCAAATTTTCGCTATGGCGAAATTCTGCGGGTGCGAATTTTCGTCATGGCGAAATTTCGGCAAAAAGAAATTTCGCTTCAGTGGATGCGAAATTTCGCCAAGATAACAGCGAAATTTTGTTTGACTCAACAAAAATTCGCTAGCGCTTTGACGAAAATTCGTGGCGAAATTTCGTCGAATTTTCGCGAGAACAAAGAACGAAAAACACCGAATTTTGTTTGCATTTCTTTTGCACAGTACTGTATGTTATCATATTTGTCGAAGGAATTACTCATTTTCTCAAAACATCTCGAATCTCTGCCAGTCGATTTTCGTCTTCTTAACTGTGTACTACGATAAAATTTTCAAACACTGACTAGAATCCCCTTCGATAAGATTACGAGTTAGTTTCTTTATCGCGTTCGTTCACAAATAAGCACAGTTTAAAATGTTGACGGCGAAAGTCAACACCCAAGTCCTCAAAGTTGAAAGACTTCTTATAGCTTTATTTAAACCTTTTTTCTTAAGTAAAGCGATTTAGAGCTCCGAAATGAGCATTTTCTTTAAAAAGTTTGGTCCGTATAGCAAGTTACGGACCGAAAATTGACCAATCGCATGGCGAAAACAGACTCAGCCATATAATAAATAGAGAATACTTCATGGAAAGTGCTAGCGTACGGTATTTACGCACTCGTTGTTGACGTATCAGAAATCGAACGAGTGGGCGCAGCAAACGAGTAAGATTTCTGATACAAAAACAACGAGTGCGTAAATACCGTAGAAAGCACTTTCCATGTGGTATTGTGTTTATTATATACATACTGAGACATTCATCGTTTTGGCGGCCTTTTTATTTTAAATCTTTCAAAAATGCTAAAATTTAAATTTGCCGCTACACACTTACCGCAAAATGACAACGAAAACGAAGTATCAGCTTTTAAGTAAAAACGTTTGTTAATAACATAAATGACGGTGAGGATATGAGGTAATCCAAGAACTACAAGTAATCTTAACTGTTTGTTCTCAGTGCACAATTGAAAATGAGTGAATTTAAGTAAAATGACCGGTTTCAATATAAGCTTAAGCTTAAATGAAAGGCAAAGTAGCTCCGACAAAAAGCACAACAAAAGCTTACGTCTCGTTCTGTTTATCCCTTTCCGCTGTTGTTTCGCCGGCTCTCTACCGTTTTCTTTATCGACAGTGAAACAAACGAAACTATTCCAAACCGCAATAAAACGCGGGAATTTTGGCGTAAAACTCGCACACCTCTGTGGCTTCTGATTGGACGTATCGTTTTTCTCACACGTGAAAAAACATCGTTCGCGATACTGATTGGCTAGAACTAATTTGCGCACGAAAATTTACGACATAGCTTTTTGTTGAGTATTTCTCAGTATGTATATAATAAAAGCAAATACGGTATCGGAGTGTTTTGTTTTAATGGACGAAAGACATTTCACCCCTTATATTGACTTAAGGTATCATCCAGGGTAAAAAAAATCATCATTTTTCGAATTTGCAATTTTCAGATGATTAAATAGAGGGCATCAAGAGCTTTCTTTAAAGAAATTCCAAGAAAAAAATGTTTTTCTGTGCAGACTTATGGAGCGCAAAGTTTTTTCTACGCTAACTATTTTTAATAGATCGTTGACAAGTCCTGTTATACTTGATACGCATGCTGCTGTTAAAACAAGCTAATCACGCAATTTGATGGAAATCGTGGTCTACAAATATAGACCAGTATATTGCTCACTGTTTTTCCTTGGATTTTGGAGGTGAATGCCTCCAAAGAAGAAAAAAAAAAGAGCTTGTCCGTTTTCGTCCTCGACTCGAAGACGAAAGAAGACGACAAAATCAGTCGTTTTGCAAAGAGTGGGCTTGAAATAAGCAGAGAGCGACAAGGGCTCCTACTACAATCAACAAAAAATGGCTAAAAGATGACAAAGCTCCTGAAAAACCCATTGAAACAACCGCGGAATCGATCGACTTTCACTAGTTTAGCGAGCGAAGCGGCCAATCAAGAGAGGTCCCACGCCATATAAAAATCGGACGAAGGACTGTTTTGAAAGTCTATTGTAGGAAGAGAAGATTCAAGAAAACTCCAGGAAGAGGTTCGTTGTCGATTTTTCCAGGGAAGAGTCGAACTTTTAGAAAATGTATCGAGTAAAAAGTGCGCTTGGCTCAACTTGGCTTGTCCGGCGCGAAAATGAAAACTGCCCGTCGCAAATTACTAATGATGCTTTCTCGACAACAGAAAGGATCGGGCAGAGTAGAGCCTTTGAAATAAATTGTTCATCTGTTGTCAGGTTTCGTTTTTAACTTTTCCTGCTGTGTCACTATTGTTGTCCCTCCTCTGGTATGCATCAACACTGACAGCTTTGGTGTTATAATCTGTTATAATCTCGTCACAGGTAGCTACGGGTAATACCCCAATTTAATACATGGAGTCATTTTTTGATTTCCAATGAAATCCTGGCTACATTGTAGTTATTTAAGAAAAAAGGGCGGAAATCAACAAAAAACAATGCTTTTAAACATACTGCCCCCTTAAATTGGTACGCTTGAAAAATGGACTAATTTCTGTATATTAAAATTCATACCTGACTGTGAGTTTGGGAATAAAACAAAAGAAATCACAAGGCGGTAAGCCATGAATAAAACATTTTTTTTTTTTTTATTCTCACAGGCCTGACGGAGCCAAGTATGAATTTCAATATATTATCGAAATTGGTCTTTTCCCCGCATTTTCATGTTATGCACTCGAAGTTTTGGAAATAATTTACAACATTCAGCTTGTTACAAATGCATCTGTTTTAGCCTACTCAGCATGGTTGCTTACAAGTAAACTAGCATTATTTCAGTCACCTTAGAAATCTTACAGTTTAGACTTGTGTGTAACTAATTAATCGGGAGGGATAAGAAATTGGAGGGGAGAGGTACAGGAGGGCTGCAAACCCAACTGTGAGGATTATTGGATGAGATTAACAGAATAGCTAAGTAATTATAAATAACTAATTAATCAACAGTTTTATAACCCAATATTTGTTAAATAGATTCAAAATTCAAATGGTCGACCCCTTAGAGGGGTGATTGCGTACGTGATTTTAGTTCCAGTGTCGCAGTACAAACTGGATTGAAACATTCTGGGCGGGACTGTGTGTCGTTATCCATTGCTCGGCCGGAATGAAGCGGATTCGTTCAGTCTTAGAGGTGGAACAGTTGGGGGCCATTTATACCAGGGAGAAAAAAAGACGCGTCCTCAGTAAGACGCCAACTTCACCGTATAAACGGCACAATTCGTCTGAAATAAGACGCGACTCAGCCAAGAGAAAAACAGTTGTTAAAGGCTATTCTTAGATAAGTCGGGTTTTATCTTATTTCAAACAAAATGTGTCGTTTTTACGGCAAAGTTCGCGTCTTACTGAGGGCGCATCTTATCTAAGACGAGTCTTATTTCTCCCCGTATGTTATAAATAGCCTTAACTGTAAAGTTGTTACCTTTTCCTACTTACTAGAAATTTCTTGAGCAAAGAATATTTCAAATCCTTTCTTGTTCTCGAGCAGCCAGTCCGTGTGGAATGTTAACATAACGTAGTTTCCTGATACAAGAAGGTCTGTTCCACTGAGCTGGTCACCGCAGTATCGAAGTTCGGTGATGCCATTCGTTATTTTCAAATAATCGATCCTACAAGAAAATCTCTATCAATACAAGTTGCTGTACAGTAACAAATATCTCTCCTCCTCATTCTCCTCTCTAGATGCCAACATAACGGTTTATTAGACTGATTCTCGAGATTGATAAAAAATCCACCAATCAGGGCTAAAGGGACGGTAGCTGACCTAAACGTATACTTGATGAAAGTGAGATTCGATTGGACTAAACTTACAAGAATTAAGCTATTTGAGAATGTTTTTGTATCCCTTCAAGTTTTTGACCTGCAATCTCAAAATTAAAGTTCAGAAAAAGACAAGCTAAACGTATTTATTCTAAACAACAAAACAGCAAGAGAAAAGCGACTTGAGTTTTCAAATATTTTGGACAGACAAGCCGTTCTTCTTCAAGGGGATTTAATGAAGAATCGGAAAGTCGACTTTCTGATTCTGCATTAAATCTCCTGAAGAAGGACGGCTTGTCTGTCCGAAACATCGGGAAAAAACTCAAGTCGCTTTTCTCTTTGCTGTTTTGTTATTTATTTCTATAGTTTTGTCTTGGATAAAACAGCAGGATTTGGCTGTCGTCATTTATATAAAAATTATTTATTCCTACCTGCATTCTGAATCTGACGCCAGGTCAAAACTTTGAAACTTGAGTCTCATCGCTGTACCATCCGGAATCGAAGTATTGTAGACGCAGCTCATGCTGGCTGCATAGAAGCCATTTGAGTATGCAGGACTTTTCAATGTATTGTTCACTACTGACCCACATGAAACTGAAATGTAAGCGATGGATTTCAATACCCTTTGTTCTTCTAACTAAATTCTAGGTACATATATACACAAGCAACCTATCTCACACAGGAAATGGGCAGTCATGCAAACCCACTGCTTGAAATGATCAAAGTTTATTTCTATATTGTACTGAATTTCCTTCAAAGCCAAAAAAAAAAAAAGTATGTTATAAAGTTTGGTTTGTTTGTGCTCCAACGTACAGGGAAATTTAGACCCCTTCTACTATACAAGATGGTTGGCTGAACGTCCCTTGGGCTTAAACTGTGCTATTAAAGTTGGTTAAGAAGAATAAAGCTTGAATAGATACTTTATTGGTATAGACATCGCAGCCAGAAGCTGCAAATTACGTGTAAACAAGACAACAACTATTAAATTATAGGAAACGCATAAATTACAATCGATTTAAAAAAAGTTATAACTCGAAAGAATATCTGCATATACATAAAATATATAAAATAAAAACAAAGTTTTTTTTAATAACTGGAGGCTATTATAAAAGAGTTTACACGGAGGCATTGAGAATTAAAGATAATTTTTGGGCCTGCAAGTTTAAAACTTGACATCAAAAGTCCTGGCATGCTTAGGGTGTAAGTGAGTAAGTGATGAAGACGGTGATCTCTGTCCTCTTATAAGATATTTATCGAAAAGAGATTGACACAGACGCTGATAATGAACCACTAGTAATAATTCTAGGTTTAACGAAGCTAGAGCGTTGTCGTAGGATAAGGCTAGGCGGGGCATATGATGGGGAGAGCCAAGTAGTCGATTAGGTACTGAGGTAACGAAGCGTGAAACACAGGAATCGCGTAATTGCAAACAGACCTTATACAGCTTGTGTAAAACCTAAGCAGTTCGGCCTTCTCGACGTAGGGGCGCTTTAATTGCCTTTAAGAAAGTACAGGCGTTTAAATGCTTTCTTTACCATCTCAAACACGTGCATCAAGAAAGGTTGCTGGTACATGTTTGAGTCCGTTGCTGATTGCCTCAAATTTCGCGGCTAATTTTTCATAAGCATCTAGAGTTCACCAAATTTGGAATGCGTTTGCGAATATCCGGTAAAATGACATCAATAATTAGGGTAATCGCTAAAAAAAAGTGACGGAAACCGAGAAGCCTTGAGAGCGTCAGGCTTCATTAGCTCAGCTGTTTGCGTCCAGCTGGCAAAGAATATCCCTGCTAGACTTAACGTCCTCTGTACCCAAAATGTACAAAAGAACAGAAAAATTGAAATGAACTCAAGACACCAGGAGAAGTAAGCACGTTTTAAACTAAGAGTTACTTTAAGTGGACAATAAATACGCTAGCCACACCCTTCTCGATCTGCATAATTCAACAGATCATGCTAAGCCTCATCCAACAATTCCTAAATATGTCATCGATATTCCTTTCAAAGATTTATTCCTCATCCTCTTGGCATTTATTCGCAATCATCTTCTTTTTTGCTGCTATATTTACTTTCGTTTGCCGCGGTTCGATTATCTGACCAATTTTCCTTCTTAAAAACACCTCGCTGCACTAAAATTGAAATTCGTTTATTGGGTCACACAAGAACGAGGACAAAACCTAAAACAATGAAAAAACTGTTGAAGAACAATTAAGTAAGGGTTGTTTAACTGGAACAATGGGGTATGTGATATATTCACCTGGTACGACACCAGGTGAACATGTCACATACCCCAGAGGGATAGGTAAATAACATGCTTATTTTTCACGTGTGAGCTTTCCAAAAGCAATTGCTTTTGAAAAATCTTTAATTTAATTCTCTAGAGATGCTCATTCCCAAAAGCCTTGAATTGTTTGAGGTTGAATTCTAAAATATGGAAATTGGTGAATTCATATGGAATAGTCAAACAGTAGTTTTACCATAAAGAGATGAGTGACTCAGAGAAATACGTATTCTTAACGTTAAGGCAGAGTAGTTTGAAACTCTTTTGGACCTTCTACCGCGACAGATTTTTGTGTCAGGCGTCCGACGAGTCACATTGCAAGCCAGGCTGTTCTCAGGTAGACGTTTGACAGCTTGGCTTATGGGTAGTTTGTAATACGACCCACGCGATTTTCTGGGTGGGAAGGGGGACCGTTCACCTCTGCGTGGCCCCGCTGAAAACTGAGCAAGAATCAACGATTTCCACGCCAAATCAATATTTATCATCAGAAGTTAACGCAATCGCAAGTGAAACCGATTGACGACCCACGTTAAACCTGTTAACTAGGTGTATATCAACATTCATATTCATGCTTAAGGTATGGTAAAATGATTGATCAGCGCCCCACAGCCTTTACTGCTCCATCATTTGTCTACTATAAATGCAATCTAAACTACTATTATGACTCCCATAAACCTTTCCCAAACCTCAATTCTCAAAACAAAAACCCCGCTCTCATAACTTATTAAGCTATGTTTACACCAGTTTTCGCTCACCCATAAAGTACACTCACGCGCTACATTCCTTAATACCTTGTATCTCCGTGACTACCTCAGGTGCTGTCCTGTAATAGCTGCTGATAGATGCTTTAGCATTAACGAATATTAACTCTTTCCTTAACACACAACAGTTTTTATTTAAACGAACATTCCATCCATAATCATCACAGTCAGCAGTCAGTCGTTTCGACTAAGAGTGTTCTAGGGCTCAGCACAGTTTTATAAGTCTCCTCCAGGTAGGTCTGTCGTTGGCGCTCTCCTGCCATCGGTTGAAATCGATGTCTCTCCAATTCATATTTCTCTTAGCAATATATTTGAACCTTAATCTAGGCCTTTATTGATTACTCATTACCAAACAGGGCTCTACTGATTACGCATTGCCAAACATAGTTGAAAGTATAACAGCTTCTTCGGTAGTCTGTTATTATCCATCCTATACACGTAAGCCAGCAATCTAAGATTTTTCCCAATGAGAATATCAGCCATTGATGGAAGTCCTGCCCACTGGTTGGACAGGCGTAGTGATCTACATCCTGTCAGGATACCACGACTATTAATTCTCACAGAAGGTGTGGCACCGCCAGGGTTTAACACCTTAACCAACTGATACAACAGATGACAAGGTGGTATACATGCTGCATAACTTAGATAGGCCTGCTACCCCTGTGAAGGCTAGTGTTATTGCTCAACCAGAACAAAAGCCATGTAAACGTCTCACCATCATCACCTCCTGTCATTTACCCGAGCTGAAGTCATCCGTTGAACACCGGTATTAGACGCCTTCATTTAAAATGAAAAGTAATTACCCAGGGTAGTCCATTCAGGGAGCTTACAAAGCATACCTGCTATCAATAGGAACCCTGACTTCACTAACTAGACTATAAATAATAATAATAATAATAATAATAATAATAATAACAATAATAATAAAATATGTACAAGGTAATATAACAAATGAACTAATAACAAGATCTTTTAAGATTAAGGACATTTACAATCATGACTATTAAAAACCATACTTCCGTGGTAATAAAAGGATCTCTTGGCCACTTCTGTTCTTCTGGCAGGCAGATGCAAGAGATTGCTCTGGCGCGTTGAACGAGCACAAATGTCGTTGTTAAAAACAAAGTAGTTCTTAAAATACTGAGGGCACCGGCAAGTTCCTTACAAGTTTTAGGATGTGTTCATGGCGTCTGGACCTAAGACTTGACCATTTCAAAGCTTTCGTCGCAGTGTCACTACTAGGTGTTTTAATTACAATTGTTCCAACGCACTTCCGCAGAGTTTCTAGAGTTCCACTATTTACTTCCCCACAGCACCCCCAGACCCCAGCACAGTACTCTAAAGTCGGTCTAATCGTAGATAAAAAATGGCATCGGCACTATGTGTGGTGATATAACGGCGAACACGTCCTAACAGACCGACCTGCCTGCCAGCTTTAAACACAATTGCTTCAACATGTTCGTTCCAACTGAGGTGTTCATCAAAGATGACACCCAGGTACTAAAACTCAGTAACACGCTTTATAGCAGACCCTATTACCGTTTACAGGACGAAAAGGAATTCTCTTTCGTTAGAACAATGCCTAAATCTCTTGCCGTGTCAACATGCTTTATGGCCTTGAGCGGACAGATGTTCGTTTGAGGATTCCTGCGAACATTAAGAAACATTATGAAGCTCCCCAGATTGTAAACATCTTAAGTCACGGAAACAACCCTGGTAATATCGCCAGTCAGCTTTCCTTCCTTTATCAGCTATCATTCTGCCATGGTACACGGGCTGTCATCTCTCCTCCGACCTTAACGAGGTTCTGGTATCGACAAGCTTATCATGTTTTCAACGGCTTTAAGTGGGCAGTACGGTTAAAAGCGTTATTTTTCGTTGATTTCGACCCTTTTTCTTAAATATCTAGCCAAGATTCCATTCAATCCAAAAATAACTCAATTAAGTTACAGTCCTTAATTCAATAATTATTTATCAACTTTTCAACGATTTTCGGATGTTTTTAATGTATAAAGTTTAGGGAGGGAGTAGCCTGCGTACCTGGCGGTATTGTCTCGGTGCACCATTTAAGTTTTAGCGGCGGAGCCGTGATCCAAAAAAAAAAAAAAAAAAGTGGGGACGAGGGGTTTGAATTTCTCGCAGCTTACGCCGCTCTTGGGGCTTCGCCACCAAATCTGAAAACTCGACTACCACACGATACCGCCAGCTACGCAGGCTAGGAAGGAAGATGTTTAAAATTTTGGGAAAATGGGAAAATAAATTATTGGATTTGGGGGTTGTTAAAAATTGAAATATGAAGTGAATAATTTGTAGACAATTACCAGATAGTCCACCACCACAACAATTAAAAGGTGCCTCTGATCCCTTTAGCGGACTAACTGCACTGGTTTATGTGTATACCTTTTCAAACCTAATTTATTTTCTTCCCAAATCAACATCATTTCCCCAAAAAACTAACTATAATGCCTTCTTAACTTCGCTATTCTTGAAATTGGAAATCAAGGTTCTTCTTTCCTACACCACGTTTGGTTGTTTAATCTATTTTATTTTTCAGAAGAAGGCAAGGAAACCACGGGGCAAATATATCAACTCAGAATCTGGAATCACGCTCACCCCGGTAAAGAAAGCAGATAAAGTTAAGACCCGCGAGGCGGGAAGGCCCTTAAATTAAGGATACATTCTTTTCATGCAAAGCTGCCATAACTATGCTGACTAAGGGAGAAAATGCAGTACTCAATACATGTATATGGAGAAGAATAAATACGACTGCTCGTTCGTTTAAGTGTTCCGTATATCATCTCTCCTCTCATTTTTTTATGATACCTGACACCCATTTATTTTCACTTACTTGTTAAATAACATACAATGAAACCTCTACAAAGCGGACACCTTCGGGACCTTCCCAAATGTCCGCTTAATAGAGGGTGTCCGCTTAATAGAGGTTTGTAAAAATAGCGCAATGTTTGATAACGATTAACATTCAACGGTTACTAGTACTTTGTACTGTGATAAAGTTCCATGTTGTCAAGGAAACTAAGGAAGCTGTGCCGTACTTTGTGCAAGACTTTTAGGTTAACTCTGATCGCGGATGACAATCATAGCTAATCATATGGCCGAGTATCGGTCATTTGACAGCTAAATGTATTGATTTATCTTTATTAATCGACTACAGTACGTATTTCAAGGAATTGTCAATTCAGTGCGGTGTCCGCTTAATAGAGGTTTTAAACAATAGAAATTAGCCCAATACGATTTATGTTAGTGTCCGCGTCCGCTTAATAGAGGAGTCAGCTGAACAGGGGTTTGTTATAAAGGGACATATAAGACGTTCGTTTTAGGACCCGGCTTAGTGTCCGCTTAATAGAGGGTGTCCCCTTAATTGGGAGTCCGCTTCATAGAGGTTTCACTGTATTCACTTGTCAGGTTTTGAGGACGTTTTGTGTTGCTCAGACTTTCCAAGGGCCTGTTTATATGGAGGTGGGGGACCCCAGATAGGTGAGGTAACATGCGGCGGGTTACCCCACCTATCATGTAAATGTAATCAAATTAAAATGAGAGATCATGTGGACAGGCGGGTTACCCACCAAAGCGGGTTACCTCACCTACCTGGGGTCCCCCCGCGCCATGTAAACAGGCCCTAAGGGAGCAAGGTATATACAAAATGGCCCATCCTATTACAATAGTCAGACTCGAAACAAAGAGGGCTTGAAGAACGTGCCTTTTCGCCACAGCTGTTTTCTCCGAGCGAGTTTTGTGATACACCAATCGCTAACAACCACGATGCATGATACAAATAGTTCGACTCAGTAAATCGAATCGACGCTATCGCCTGATGAAGACCTACAGCGTGCAATATCAAAGTGACAATCGTGAGACAAGCGATAAAACTAAACCCTTTATAAGCCAGTTAGTTCGCTAATGCGATCAGAAGCACCTGGTATTTTTGTACTACTTACTCTATTCATATTTTAATTTCTAACAACCCCCAAATCCAATATTTTCGTATTTTTCCAAAATTTTAAACATCCCCCTCCCATTATCACACATTAGGAACATTCAAAAAATCATCCAAAAATTCTCAAAAAAATATTAAGACTCCAACTTGATACATGGAGTCATTTTTTGATTTCCAATGAAATCCTGGCTACATTGTAGATATTTATTAATAAGAAAAAAGGGAGAAAATCAACAAAAAACAATGTTTTTAAACAGACTGCAACTTAAATGGGTAAGCTTGAAAAATAGACTAATTTTTGTATATTAAAATCCATACTTGGCTCCAACAAAACAAAAGAAATCATCACCACCAGGCTAAGCCATGAATTAATAACACATTTCTTTTGTCTTATTCTCATAGGCCTGACGGAGCCAACTATGAATCTCAATTTAATATCGAAATTGGTCTATTTCCGCGCATTTTGATGTTCTACACTCGAAGTTTTGGAAATAATTTAGAACACTGAGCTCGTTTCAAGTGCATCTGTTTTAGCCAACTCAGCATGGTCACTTACAAGTAAACTGGCATTATTTTTAAAAGTCACCTTAGAAATCTTACAGTTTAGACGTATGTGTAACTAATGAATTTATTACCCCAAACAGAGGAAGAATCGGGGAGGGGATGGAAATTGGAGGGGGAGAGGTGCAGGAGGGCTACAAATCCAACTGTGAGGATTATTGGATGAGATTAAAATTATAGCTAAGTAAGTGATAAACTGATTACGCAACAGTTTTATAATGCAATAATTGTAAAATAGATTCAAAAGTCAAATGGTCGACCCCTTAGAGATGTGATTGATGAAAACCGCTTTCAAAATTGCGCACGTGATTTTAGTTCCGGTGTCTCGGTACAAACTGGATTGAAACATTCTGGGCGGGTGTCTCTCGTTATCCATTGCTCGGCCGGGATGAAGCAGATTCGTTCAATCTTAGAGGTGGAACAATTAGGGCCATTTATACCAGGAAAAAAAAGACGCGTTCTCAATAAGATGCCGACCTCACCGTATAAACAGCACAATAGTCCATTTTCGAGTTCGCTATGACCGCTGCATTAAAGAAGTGAAGACGCATCTTTTACAGCCTTAGCCTCCATCTGAAGTAATATATTCACAAATTCCAACGAGAAAAAGACATGTTTATTACTCTGTCTATTGTGTATATTCAAATTTCAAACACATGCTTGCCAGAATTTCTGAATATTTTACTTTACGTCGAGGCTAACCCTGTATGAATGTGTCGTTAATGTTTATATTCAGCGGTAATTTTGAATTCGAAACTGGACAATTCGTCTGAAATAACACCCAACTTAGCTAAGAGAAAAACAGGTGCTAAAGGCTATTTTTAGATAAGTCGGGTCTTATCTTATTTCAAACAAAATGTGTCGTTTATACGGTAAAGTTCGCGTCTTATTTAAGGCGCATCTTATGTAAGACGAGTCTTATTTCTCCCCGTATATTATAAATAGCCTTAACTGTAAAGTTGTTACCTTTTCCTACTTACTAGAAATTTCTTGAGCGAAGAATATTTCAAATCCTGTCTTGTTCTCGAGCAGCCAGTCCGTGTGGAACGTTAATACAACGTAGTTTCCTGATACAAGAAGGTCTGTTCCACTGAGCTGGTCACCGCAGTATCGAAGTTCGGTGATGCCATTCGTTATTTTCAAATAATCGATCCTACATGCAAGAAAATCTCTATCAATACAAGTTGCTGTACAGTAACAAATATCTCTCCCCCTCATTCTCTTCGCTAGATGCCAAAATAACAGATTATCAGACTGGTTCTCGAGATTGATAAGAAAATCCACCAATAAGAGCTAAAGGGACGGTAGCTGACCTAAACGTATACCTGATGAAAGTGAGATTCGCTTGGACTAAACTTGCAACAATTAAGCTATTTGAGAAGGTTTTTGTATGCCTTCAAGTTTTTGACCCGCAATCTCAAAATTAAAGTTCAGAAAAGACAAGCTAAACGTATTTATTCCTAAACAAGAAAACAGCAAAGAGAAAAGCGACTTGAATTTTTCATATATTTTGGACGGACAAGCCGTCCTTTTTCAGGGGATTTAATGAAGAATCGGAAAGTCGACTTTCTGATTCGTCATTAAATCCCCTGAAGAAGGACGGCTTGTCCGTCCGAAATATCGGGAAAACTCAAGTCGCTTTCCTCTTTGCTGTTTTGTTATTTATTTCTATATTTTTGTCTTGGATAAAACAGCAGGATTTGGCTGTCGTCATTTATATAAAAATTATTCATTCCTACCTGCATTCTGAATCTGACGCCAGGTCAAAACTTTGAAACTTGAGTCTCATCGCCTTACCATACGGAATAGAAGTATTGTAGACGCAGCTCATGCCGGCAGCATAGAAGCCATTTGAGTACGCAGGACTTTTCAATGTATTGTTCACTACTGACCCACATGAAACTGAAATGTAAGCGATGGATTTAACTTCAAGACCCTTTGTTCTTCTTACTAAATTCTAGGTACAAATATATACACAAGCAACCTATCTCACACAGGAAATGGGCAGTCATGCAAACCCACTGCTTGGAATGATCAAAGTTTATTTCTATATTGTACTGAATTTCCCTTCAAAGCCAAAAAAGTATGGTATAAAGTTTGGTTTGCTTGTGCTCCAACGTACAGGGAAATTTAGACCCCTTCTACTATACAAGATGGTTGGCTGAACGTCCCTTGGGCTTAAACTGTGCTATTAAAGTTGGTTAAGAAGAATAAAGCTTGAATAGATATTTTATTGGTATAGACATCGCAGCCAGAAGCTGCAAATTACGTGTAAACAAGATAAAAACTACTAAATTATAGAAAACGCATAAATTACAATCGATTTAAAAAAAGTTATAACTCGAAAGAATATCTACATATACATAAAATATATAAACTAAGAACAAAGTTTTTTTTTTTTTTTTTTTTAATAACTGATGGTTATTCTAAATGAGTTTACCGGGAGGCATTGGGAATTAAAGATAATTTTTAGGCCTGCAAGTTTAAAACTTGACATCAAAAGTCCTGGCATGCCTGAGGGTGTAAGTATGCGAGTCAGGCAGTAAGTGATGAAGACGGCGATCTCTGTCCTCTAAGATATTTATCGAAAAGAGATTGGCACAGGCGGTGATGATGTACCGCTAGTGATAATTCAAGGTCTAACGAAGCTAGAGCGTTGTCGTAGGATAAGGCTAGGTGAGGCATATGATCGAGAGAGCCAAGTCGTCGATTAGGTACTGAGGTAACGAACCGTGAAACACAGGAATCGCGTAATTGTAAACAGACCTTATACAGCTTGTGTAAACCTAAGCAATTTGGCCTTCTCGACATAAGCGGGCTTTAATTGCCTGAGAAAATACAGGGGTTTAGATGCTTTCTTTACCATATCAAACACGTGCATATCCCAAGAAAGGTTGCTGGTATATGTTTGAGTCCGTTGCTGATTGCCTCAAATTCCTCGGCTAATTTTTCATAACCGTCTGGAGTTGACCAAATTCGGAAGGCGTTTGCGCATATCCAGTAAAATGACATCAATTATTCGGGTAATCGCTAAAAAAAGTGACGGACACTGAGAAGCCTTTGAGAACGGTAGGCTGCGTTAGCTCAGCTGTTTGTGTCCAGCTGGCAAAGAATATCCCTGCTATGCCTAACATCCTTTGAACCCCAAATTTACAAAAGAACAGAAAAATTGTAATGAACTCAAGACACCAGAAGAAGTAAGCACGTTTTAAACTAAGAGTTACTTTAAGTGAATAATAAATACGCTAACCACACCCTCCTCGATCTGCATAATTCAACAGATCATGCTAAGCCTCATCCAACAATTCCTAAATATGTCATCGATATTCCTTTCAAAGATTTATTCCTCATCCTCTTTACATTTATTCGCAATCATCTTCTCTTTTGCTGCTATATTTACTTTCGTTTGCCGCGGTTCGATTCTATGACCAATTTTCCATCTTAAAAACACCTCGCTGCACTAAAATTAAAACTCGTCCATTGGGTCTCACAAGAATGAGGACAAAACCTAAGAAAATGAAAAAACGGTTGAAGAACAATTAAGTAAGGGTTTTTTAACTGGAACAATAAGGTATGTGATATGTTCACCTGGTACGACACCAGGTGAACATATCACATACCCCAGAGGGATAGGTAAATAACATGCTTATTTTTCACGTGTGAGCTTTCCAAAAGCAATTGCTTTTCAAAAATCTTTAATTTATTTCTCTAGAGATGCTTATTCCCAAAAGCCTTGAATTGTTTGAGGTTGAGCTCTAAAACATGGAAATTGGTCAATTCATATGGATTAGTCAAACAGTAGTTTTAACCATAAAGAGATGAGTGACTCAGAGAAATACCTATTCTTAACGTTAAGGCAGAGCAGTTTGGAAACTCTTTTGGACCTTTTACCGCGACAGATTTTTGTGTTAGGCGTCCGACGAGACACATTGCAAGCCAGACTGTTCGTAGGTAGACTGCAATAAACCTTTCGCAATCCTCAATTCTCAAAACAAAAACCCTCTCATAACTTATTAAGCTTTGTTTAGCCCAGTTTTCGCTCACCCATAAAGTACACTCACGCGCTAAATTCCCTAATACCTTGTCTCTCCTTGACTACCTCAGGTGCTGTCCTGTGAGAGCTGCTAATAAATCCTTCAGCAATAACGAATATTAACTCTTTCCTTAACACACAACAGTTTTTATTTAAACGAACATTCCATCCGTAATCATCACAGTCAGTCGTTTCGACTAAGAGTGTTCTAGGGCTCAGCACAGTTTTATAAGTCTCCTCCAGGTAGGTCTGTCGTCCCTCTCCGGTCATCGGTTGAGATCGATGTCTCTCCAATTCATGTTTCTTTTACCAACATATTTGAACCTTAATCTAGGCCTCTATTGATACGCATTACCAAACAGGCCTCTACTGATTACGCATTGCCAAACATAGTTGAAAGTATAACAGCTTCTTCGGTAGTCTGTTATTATCCATCCTATGCACGTGAGCCAGCAATCTAAGATTTTTCTCAATGAGAATATCAGCCATTGATGGAAGTCCGGCCCACTTGTTGGAAATGCGTAGTGATCTACATCCTGTCAGGATACCACGACTATTAATTCTCACAGAAGGTGTGTTGCACCGCCACACCTTAACCGACTGATACAACAGATACAATGTGGTATAACTCGTCGTCCAACTTACATGCTCCATAACTTAGATAGGCCTGCTACACCTGTGAAGGCTAGTGTTATTGCTCAACCAGAACAAAAGCCATGTAAACGTCTCACCATCATCACCGCCTGTCATTTACCCGAGCTGACGTCATCCGTTGAACACCGGTATTAAACGCCTTTATTTAAAATGAAAAGAAATTACCCAGGGTAGTCCATTCAGGGAGCTTACAAAGCATACCTGCTATCAATAGGAGCCCTGACTTCACTAACTAGACTATAAATAATAATAATAATGGAAACTTTATTTGTGTTTTTGAGAGTACAATTGTAAATCTCGCTACGTATAGGCAATTTACAAATGCTGCTTGAGATTGGATTATTAAAAAGAAAAACAAAAAACAAAAAACAACAACAAAAAAAACAAAAACAAAACAAAAGCCAAACAAAAAAAAAAGAAAAAAAAAGAAATCAAAATTGCATTAAGTCTGGGCTATCCCAGTTCCTATTTCTACAACAAAAGATGTAATATGTTGCTCTAATGGCTATATTTATCATTTTCTTGATTATATAAAGTTGCTTCTTTTTGTCAATGCCAATGTCATTCATCATGTCTAAGAACGTGGAGCATTCATCGGAGAAAACGCCAAGGGAGCTCATGGAGAGATTTACAAATCTCATGCATCTGTAATTTCTACTCATTTCGTTGATCAAGTTCAGATATTTTTCGTTCTTACGCACTGCATTGTTGTTAAGGTTAGACTCGAAACCAGCTGTTAATTCTAGAACATATAGGCACTTGGACTGGATATAGGAAAAGAAGATCTGGACGATAATTTCCACCAGTCATTATCATGGATTCAGAAAACCATTAACATCTGCATAGAGTGAAGAGTGAACATTAATTACAGGTTGAAGTGACTTGGCAATGAAGTTAAGGATTGAGTCGTGTCTCCAGGTAAAGCGATCAAGTTCTTGTTGACAACCAGCGACAACATGAAGGAGTGATTCAGGATTAAGGCAAAAGGAGCAATCAGGACTTTGTGCTAATCCCCATCTTGCCATATTCTTACGTGTAGGGAGGGAGTCGTTGATGTAACGGATGGTAAAATTGTAAATGTTCTTGGGTAGATGAGTCCGGGCCTCTGACCAAATAGAATTTACAGATGACAATGAATACTTGATAAAATTTGAGAAGAAGAAACCTTGAGATGTTAGGTGGTGTTGCAGTTTATCCTCTTGATTAGAACGGAAATCTTTTAGAACGGAAATAATAATAATAATAATAATAATATTAATAATAATAATAATGATAATAATAATGAAATATGTACAAGGTAATATAACAAATGAACAAATAACAAGATCTTTTAAGATTGCTCTGGCGCGTTGAACGAGCACAAATGTCCTTGTCAAAAACAAAGTCGTTCTTAAAATACTGAGGGCACCGGCCATGTATACATTTCCTTACAAGTTTTAGGATGGGTTCATCGCGTCTGGACCTAAGACTTGACCATTTCAAAGCTTTCATTGCAGTGTCACTACTAGGTGTTTAAATTACAATTCTTCCAACGCACTTCTGCAGAGTTTCTAGAGTTCCACTATTTACTTCCCCACAGCACCCCCAGACCCCAGCACAGTACTCTAAAGTCGGTCTAATCGTAGATAAAAAAAATGGCATTAGCATTATGTTTGTTGATATAACGGCAAACACGTCCTAACAGACCGACCCGCCTGCCAGCTTTAAACACAATAGCTTTAAGGTGACTCGACCCAGTTTTTTTTTTTTTTTGGGGTACCATCCTACTTTGAAGCTCTCTGGTATCCCCACCTTTACTTTTATCGTAAGTCTAACACATAGAATGGATAACATATAGATCAATCTACAATATAACATAAAATTTTTGGCGATCGGAGTAAATGTCACGTGGTTATAATACCACGCCCCTTTGAGGTCTGAGTCGAAAATCGGCTGTTGCCGGCATTTTTTCGTGAAAATCTCTCGGCTACACGTAGTGCGCATTAGTGCCTTGCGCTGAACAGAGTTTCACCAAAATCGCAAAGACCCAATTCGAGAAATTCAGCGGTTTCCAAATCTAGGTCATAATTTATGCGAAAATGATAAGCAAACTTTACACGGATTATATCTAATAAACCAAGAGATTCATCCCTTTTTTTTGGGCATCGTTATAACAGATGGGTCCTTGCAAGTCAGGAAAAAGCTTTAGGGCCTTGTGAATGCGCGCGATTTCGAGCAAAGCAAACATATAGAAATTATAGTTTTCGTTATTTGTTGACGTTTGTCAGCGTTTAAGAGCCTTCTCACGAAAAAAGAATTTTCTTAAAAATTCGTAGTTTTTTTCCTTCAGATTTTTTCAGGGCTACAATTGATTAACTAACTACCCGGATTCTGAATTTCATGGTCATTGAAAAACTGTGACATTATCTTCTATAAGCCCAAACTTGAGTAAACATTGAAGATTTTTAGCGTTTTGGCTGAGTTTGTGCTTTGGGAGTTGTCTATTGTTTCTAGTCTGTCATGATACAGCATTCTTGTTCAGCACGTGTGCAATGACCGCGCTTGGCTGACTTCCGAATGCTCACCGAGATATTATAATTTTGGTACAGTGACACAGGCCATCGCGTGATACATAGAGGTTTAATTAACAATTTTTAATCAATTCTCGTGCTTCTTGTGTCTTTGCAAAAAAATCAAGAAGTGCTACACACTAAGTCTACTTACTATTACAAAAATATCATTTTTTCATAGGTTTAATGCAAACCAATAATTAAACCAACTCGTGACGGGAATATCTCGGTGAGCATTCGGAAGTCAGCCAAAAATTTTATGTTATATTGTAGATTGATCTATATGTTATCCATTCTATGTGTTAGACTTACGATAAAAGTAAAGGTGGGGATACCAGAGAGCTTCAAAGTAGGATGGTACCCCCCCCCCAAAAAAAAAACTGGGTCGAGTCACCTTAACATGTTCGTTCCAACTGAGGTGTTCATCAAAGATGACACCCAGGTACTAAAACTCAGTAACACGCTTTATAGCAGACCCTATTACCGTTTACAGGACGAAAAGGAATTCTCTTTCTTTAGAACAATGCCTAAATCTCTTGCCGTGTCAACATGCTTTATGACCTCGAGCGGACAGATGTTCGTTTAAGGATTCTTGCGAACGTTAAGAAACATTATGAAACTCCCCAGATTGTAAACATCTTAAGTCACGGAAACAACCCTGGTAATATCGCCAGTCAGCTTTCCTTCCTTTATCAGCTATCATTCTGCCATGGTACACGGGCTGTCATCTCTCCTCCGACCTTAACGAGGTTCTGGTATCGACAAGCTTATCATGTTTTCAACGGCTTTAAGGGGGCAGTACGGTTAAAAGCGTTATTTTTCGTTGATTTCGACCCTTTTTCTTCAATATCTAGCCAAGATTCCATTCAATCCAAAAATGACTCAATTAAGTTACAGTCCTTAATTCAATAACTATTTATCAACTTTTCAACGATTTTCGGATGTTTTTAATGTATAAAATTTAGGGAGGGAGTAGCCTGCGTAGCTGGCGATATTGTCTTGGCGCACCATTTAAGTTCTGGCGGCGGAGCCGTGATCCAAAAAAAAGTGGGGACGAGGCGTTTGAATTTCTCGCGGCTTACGCCGCTCTTGGGGGCTTCGCCGCCAGATCTGAATGCTCGACTACTACACAATACCGCCAGCTACGCAGGCTAGGAAGGAAGATATTTAAAATTTTGGGAGAATGGGAAAATAAATAATTGGATTTGGGGGTTGTTAAAAATTAAAATATGAAGTGAATAATTTGTAGACAATTACCAGATAGTCCACCACCACAACAAGGTGCCTCTCATCCCATCAGCGGACTAACTACACTGGTTTATGTGTATACCTTTTCAACCCTAATTTATTTTCTTCCCAAATCAACATCATTTCCCCAAAAAGCTAAATGTAATGCCCCCTTAACTTCGCTATTCTTGAAACTGGAAATCAAGGTCCTTCTTTCCTACACCACGTTTGGTTGTTTAATTTATTTTGTTTTTCAGACGAAGGCAAGGATACCACTGGGCAAATATATCAACTAAGAATCTGGAATCACGCTCACCCGGATAAAGAAAGCAGATAACAGTCAAGACCCACGAGGCGGCAAGGCCCTTAAATTAAGGATATATTCTTTCATGCAAAGCTGCCATAACTATGCTGACTAAGGGGACAAAATGCAGTACACAATACATGTATATGGAGCTGAATAAATACGACTCCTCGTTCGTTTAAGTGTTCTGTATATCATGTCTCCTCTCATCTTTTTGTGATACCTGACACCCATTAATTTTCACTTGTTAAATAACATACAGTGAAACCTCTACAAAGCGGACACCTTCGGGACCTTCCCAAATGTCTGCTAAAAATAGCGCAATGTTTGTTATCGATTAACATTCAACGGTTACTCTGTACCGTGATAAAGTTCCATGTTGTTAAGGAAACTAAGGAAGCTGTGCCGTACTTTGTGCAAGACTTTTAGGTTAACTCTGATCGCGGATGACAATCATAAGGCCGGATATCGGTCTTCTGACAGCTAAATGTATTGATTTATCTTTATTAACCGACTACAGTACGTATTTCAAGGAACTGTCAATTCAATCCGGTGTCCGCTTAATAGAGGTTTTAAACAATAGAAATTAGCCAAATACAATTTATTTTACTGTCCGCGTCCGCTTAATAGAGGTGTCAGCTGGATAGGGGTTCGTTATAAAGGGAAATATAAGATGTTCATTTCAGGACCCGGCTTAGGGTCCGCTTAATAGAGGGTGTCCCCTTAATTAGGGGTCTGCTTCATAAAGGTTTCACTGTATTCACTTGTCAGGATTTGAGGACGTTTTTTGTTGCTCAGACTTTCTAAGGGAACAAGGTATATACAAAATGGCCCATCCTATTACAATATTCACACTTCAAACAAAGAGGGCTTGAAGAACGTGCCTTTTCGCCACAGCTGTTTTCTCCCACAGGAGTCTCCTTGAACACTTTTGCAACCATGTCCAAGACCATCACCCAAAAGGCGCATAAACAACCTGATCAAGTAGTACTTGTTATTCAGGCTCGATACTTTTTGCTTTGTGATAGCGAACGTGCTGTATATAAGCGCTCGACTAAGTGCTGCGGTGATAAGTCAATAACAACCTTAACCGATAGCCTGAATTTCATCTGATTACTTCGAGTCGTTATTACTCCCTCAATAACGTCAGAATTGACCAGCCGTTAATGCCATCCAGTGACGTCACTAATCCTTTGCTTTAATTCATGCAAAAAGTTAAACACGATTTTCAAGTGGAATACCAAGAAATATCGTTTGGAAATGTCTGCATGATACAGAGTGACTTTACTTTTTTCGATCGTAATTCATGTTTAAGGTTCAAACTATCAACTGCACGCAGTATTCTGAACCGGTTGTAATAGGCCACTTCCGAGTTCCAAAAACCCTCACTTTCAAAATGAGGCCAAGTGCACAACCTTTCTTGTGAAAATGACTTTTATTTGCACGAGAATGAAAAATCATTTCCATATCAAAGGCGCACCAATTACTGATTACGAGTCTTCATAGCCAATAACATCACGGCTTAACTGACAGACGAGCAATAACATCGCGACGTAATTTACCAATCAGATCAATAACTAGAGTATTGTACAGTACCGCAAATCATCCCCAACCGTAAATGATCCCGAGACCGCAAATGATCCCCAAAATGGACCGCAAATGATCCTCGACCGCAAGTGATCCCTAAAGTCGACCACAGATGATCCCGTGAAAACTTGAGGAATGGAATGAATTTTATGGGAGTGATTACAAAAAAGGACTGATTATAAAAAAGAAACCTTTTTCTTTCGCCTTTTAAAGAAAAAGGGAGGGAGGACGCTACATCTCAGGTCAATTTTTACAAGGCGGAAAAAAAAATGGAATAAATCTGAAAAGGTATGGTATTAACCGTATACTTCTTCCTTTGTCGATTGCTTCAATTTTCTTTTAAGAACGTTTCGTCTTTTGAAAAATTTAAGACAGGCAGGACGTTAAGCAGAAAAATTATCTTAACGCCTAGAAGCTCAACTTTTCTACTGAGGAATACAAAGCAGGGCACCCTCTACCTAACAAGAGCTTTATTGACTTTTCCGATCTTTTTGAAAGCGTGAAATTAATCAGCCAGAATATTTCATTTTGATTTTTCTCTGAAGTGTTACAGCAAGACATTTTTTCGTAACTTAGGTGCCCGTTACGAAACAAGACATGATTTAACATAAACACAAGTCAAAATGCCTCCGAACGTATCAATGTCCACAGGTTTAGGTTTATATCGAAATAGCAACTTTCTTACGTCTCATGAACGTGTTGTGAATAGTTATATTAGCGTTTTTGTGTATATTCATTTGTTGTGCTTTGCTGAAGATAGTTACCAGGAATCTAAACCTGGTAATGAGAAACGCCAAAGCCAGGTAAGCGGTAGTTATCGCGTGACAAAACATCGTAAGAAGCCGTCACATTCACGGACTAAAAGAAAATCGCTTACGATTATTCGGATCCAGGAGGCACGTTTTCCTCAGAGGTATAATCTACCCGCCAGAGCCGGAAAAAAGTCATTGGAACAAGCAGCAGTTTAGCACGAGGTAAAAGTCGTGTGTTGCCTACCGATATATTTATTTGAGAAGTAAAATTTAGCTTTTAACTCTGACTTATTGTAATACTAATATAATCGACACGATGATCCGCTGACTTGAGTCCAAGTCATTCCCATTTTTCTTTCGGGATCATTTGCGGTCGACTTTGAGGATCACTTGCGGTCGAGGATCATTTGCGGTACTGTACAGCATAATACCATCAACTGACGTGATACAACTCACTTTCACTCTGAAGATGACTACCGCAGAGGTTGTCGAAACGTCAGTCACTGTTAACAACAGTCCTATTCAGGACTACGTTCACCCGGACGATCAAACTCAACCTACTTTTGAAATGACTCCTGGGTTCGAACCTTCCACAGAATCATTACACTTGACTTTGAAAATAGCATGAGGGTCGTTTTACAACATTGGTCTCAGAAACTTCGTATAAACAAAATCACTGCCGAAACCACAAAGTGGCTCTAAATGAAAAACCTACCGACTCTGCGCAATGATTCTTCATTCGCTGTTCAATTTAGCATTTCAGTTTAGAAGACGAGGGCAAGTTTACTGTTTACGATAAAGATTATCGAAATGTTTGAACTCCACGCAAGCATACCAGGGATGTGATCCGCTGAATATCAAGCGACAATCCCGCTAGAATTATGCATAATTAAGCGAATGTTTAGACAATCAACCAATCAAAATCACTACCCGGTTTTCGGGTAGTGATGGCGTCACTGGACGGCATTAACGACCGGTCAATTCAGACGTTGCTAAGAGGAGAAAACGACTCCAAGCAATTGGATGAAATTCAGGCTACCTTTACCGACTGCTTCAACTGTTTACACACCGAACGCAGTCCGTAAATTGAACAGAGAATGTTTATTTCTCTCTTTAAAGCGTCAAGTAAACAGTAATCCAACAACATGCAGTTACATACCAAAGGATCATGAGAAAAGGAGCTAGTTCTCTCTCCACTGTCAGCCACTGGCTTAAAGTGCTAACAACGGTCACTTGCCATAAATTTTCACCAACCGATTACCGATTGCCTGCGACGTTCTTTCTTGCTATAGACTAGATGCCTATGTCTCCTCGCTTCAGCCCTTTGTAAACATCCAACGACCACTAGAGCCGAAGGAATTAATACAAACAACAACGCTCTTAATATCGGCGTTAAGTCTCGCTCGCTTAGAGATTAGAAAAGAAATTAGGAGGCGACTTATTCTAGACGATTCATGATTTACTTGCTAAAGGTTTTTCACTTCCTACTTTATCGACGGTCGAGTATTCTTCAGGACATTTACTTTTTATATCGTATTCGACGATTTGTTTCTGAATTGATTTAGGGACGGACCATTTAATTTTTGTCGGGGTGGAAGGGGGGGGGGGGGCAATTTCTTCTGAGTATGAATTTTTTTTTTTTTTTCAGCATTACTATTTGCAGGAATTTTTTTTTTTCACCAAAATAAGTCTCTGCAGGGATTTTTTTTTACCATTCAATGTTATTTATGTTAAACCTTGAAGAAGCCCGAAAAAGTGCCTGATCCCCTTTTAACTTGTGGATTACGCGTAGCGTAAGGAACGAGTTTTTGTGGACACCGCGATATGCAAGTGTGTCATTCGGATGTAGACACCTTTCGTAATTAGTCGGATCGAACGAAAATTTCCGATGTCAAAACAACAATTGTCGTAGATCGATCGTTCCCGTTCCGCGATCAAGAAGTGCTAAGCGTGCATTGCGCCCAGAGCTTCTGACGTTATGATTTTGTACCTTTCACAGGACGATAAGCTGTCTTCATGTGGAATTTTGATATGTAAAAATAAATGTTTCTTTGTTGAATCAAAACAGAAATGTTTACTGTTGCTCAATTAATCGTAATTGATAATTCTCCTCATGTAAATGCAGAGAATTGCAAGCTATACAATGCCGTCAGCAAGAGAGTTCACGACGGTTTTCAGAGGCCCCTAACTACTTTCGGAAAATATCTGTTCGGAAGGCGATTTGAGGTCTAGAATTTTCGGAACATTTGTTTTAAAATTTCTTGCCTGCTTGCCTCTCCTAGGATTTTCGAACATCTAAAAAATGGTATAATTGCCCATTTTAACGGATTTTTACGCTAAAAAGGTCACGTAGAAGTTTTGGGAGCCTTTTTTCTTGCTGAAATTTTCAGAAAGGTAAGTTTTCATCTCTATAATTTTCGGATCACTAGACTTTCAGCTAAGAAATCTGAACAGATGAATAGAGAGAATATGCCTATATCTGCCATTAAAACACTAAAATACGTTTAACAATGGTATGTTTAAGTGGTTTTGAACGATATTATCGTTGGGTGCCCCTGGGTTTTGCGAGACATTTAAAATCGCTCATTGTCGGACATGTGTTCTTCAATTAATTGCGACGAAATGAGTTAAAGTGCAGCTTTTACCGTCAAAACCCTGCTTATTGTTCTCGAATATATCTCTTAATTCTTCATAAATAAAGCTCTACCAGCTTCAAAGGGTTTTAATTTTCTCCAGAGTGCCTTCTGGAATTGAATAACTAAGCGATTTTTTTAGTCCGTGAATGTGATGTTTTTCTGCGATGTTGTATCACGCTGGGCTCAGCTCATTAGCTTTCTTTGTAGAATGTTCAATTAAATGATCACTGATAGTAATTTACAGATCCAAAATTGTAAGAATGAAGTGCAGCTTACACTGAAGCTACATCAACTTTGGAGAACTGCATTGTGACTCAGCAAACTCCAGCTTAGTGTTTTTCTAAAGGGTAGTGTGAGTCTTTTGAATAAGCTTAACAGTCTTTGGACTGTTTTGTTATTGCCATTTTGTAATCAGGCAAGACCATGGTTTCGGTTCTCCATACGAACCTCGTCAGTCGCCGGGTTGGCTTTGTGCTTAGTTGCTTTTACAAGAGCAACTTTAATTTAGTTGTTCTCTTCTCGTGGCGAGAACGGTACAGCCGTTTTTTCTACTAAGCTTTGACCTTGACATTAATACCCGCGTGGCGGATCGAAATTCTTGTTTTCCTACTGGCTACTGAACGTAACCAAATACGGAGTGTGAATTTCGATCCTCTTCTGCTTGAAACTAGAGGTGTGTTTTTTTTGGAAAGCATTTCGTGAAATTTTAGCACTTTTTTTTCTGGGAGAGTTCGAAGACTCTTCTCTGCGCGCACAGAGTTTCCGTACACTCCCTCTATAAACTGGAGTGGATATATGCGTTCGTTCTTAGGTGCGCAATGTTGAGCTTTCTGTAGCATAAGTTGTCGTGGCGCAATAGATAACGCGTTGAACTTACACCTTAGGCCTAGGGTTCGACTTCCACGGTGAGAAACTTTTTTCTTTTTTTTTTTGGTCGTTTTGTTCTTGTTTTCCTAGTGTTTTATTTATTTATTTTTTCAAACATATTTTCATTTTTTGACAGACTTAAATTATACCGGTAGACTAATTGCAAGTTCATTGTCAGCTTTCATTTCTAAAAGAAATTAGTCCACTATTTAGCCAAAGGCACCCTTTGACTTGTCTTGGATCGTCCATTTTGTCTTGCTATAGACTAAGTTACATGTGTAACACGTTCATCGTTGTAAAACCTTGTTATTCTCAAGCCATCTTGCCGTGTAACCCGTACTAAGTTGTTATCTCAAGAATAAAGTGTTTCTTGCGAAACAACAACAGTACGTAGGGCAGCCACAATAGTGTTTATCAAAGAGACTATTAATAAAAATGACAACTACGGTAAATTTATTTACTTTGAGATGATCGAGTCTATTTTGAAAATAAAACTTAGTATAATATATTCATCTGAACCCACCAAATGGAAACACTGAATTTTGACACTGTGCATTTCATTTTGGTATTTATTAAGTGAGCAGTTTATGATTCCAGAAGTAGTGTTTATGGCTGTGTAGTGTTTATGGCCAGAAGTGATGTTGGATCAGTTTAGGTTTCTGGGAAACTGCCTACCCACCCCACCCCTAACCCATGTTTCTTTCCTTAAGTCACACGTCAGTGAGAAACATGGGTTAGGGGTGGGGTGGATGGGCAGTTATGAAAACGTTTTTCTTGTGATTCTTTTTTTATTCAATAATTTAAATTTAGTGTTGCTTTTTTATTGGAAATTTAGTGGACTTTTCAGTCTGGCACCCATTCTGCTGGTAAACAGTAGGATTACCTTTTGAGAGAGGAGGAACTTTGAATGCCAAGAAACTATAGCACATGTAAAACATATGCTACTCTCTGATTTTTGTATGGGTAAAATGACACTTTCTGGGCATATCTCAAACACAGGATGTTAGGATATTTAATATTAAGGTATCTTTCTGCTTCACGTGTTTAATATCCGCCAAAACACCTTTTATTCAGGGTCATCATTAAAGGGATGGCTTTTCATTACACCTGCAACATTTTGTAAGTGTTTTGCATGGTGATAATGCATCCTCGTAGCTTTCTTTTAGTTCTTGACCCTGTTCCTGCCAAAAGGCCACCTCCGAAAGAGCCTTGACAATAATTATTATAATTATTATTATACAACTTGTGTCTATGTGTGGCAAATGGATTGTACTGATAAAAGAAATTTTAGTGTTATGCCACAATGATATAGACGATAAATGCAGTCATTGAATGGTCCTGAAAATGTCTTCATTGCAGATTTATTTGAGCAATCTTGGGGGGATGATTATAAATGTCTAAATAAAACTCTCCAGATTAAGGAGATCTATTTTTTCTTGTATTTTTAAATACCTGTTCATATACAGGTATATATTTTCAGGTGCTTTCTTGTGCATGATTTTTTTTTTGCTTAAATTTCTTATGTAGGACCTTTTTTTGGTAAGTGCCCAACCCCCCCCCCCCCCCCCCCAAGAAAAACTAAATGGTCCGTCCCTTAGTAGCGTTTTAGCGACGACCAGAGATACGTCTGCGGTAGCAGGCTATACGCGTGTATAATTACACGAAAATTCAAGGGCCTAGATTGGAGAGAAATTACATTGTGATGAGAACATGGCACGTCATTTCAATCATCGTCGAAAATAAACCGCAAGCTCATCAAAAGGTTCATTTGCATCCGATAAAAGTTTACAACACCCGACCAGTTAGTCTTTGCTGATGAAGATTTTTTTTTCGACCACTGAAGTGTTCACTTGTTCCAAAGTTATCAACTCTTTCAAGCGAAAGTTATAATAAAACTCTTTCAAGCGAAAAACTTCGTGGACCGACCCGTTCCGGAAAAGCTCTAAGTCGCATTTATTAACCTTTCCTAAGCTTTCTTTGCAGCGTGGCTTCGGTCACGCAACGATTCTTATTCCCAGTTTTCACGGTCTCCGCTAGGAACGCCTGGAACTCCAACGCCCTTTTGTGTCATAAATACGAAGAAAAACGACTTGCAAGTTGAGTCTCGGTGCTTACGCAAGTGAGACTAATAACTCGAGTCTGCGGCGTTTCTCTAGTCACAGACAAGATGCTTTATCCGCTAGTTTACCAACTAGCCACCACCGACTAAATCGGCAACCTCATTAAAAGCGAACCTCCTGCTAAATTTCAGACTCAGTTCATAACACTAAGTACCGAGTAAAATGTATGCAGATTTGTATGGAGTTTTCAGAACAAAACGGGACTATAGTATCTCCGAGAGAATTTGCCTAACAATGCAAGCTTTTGGCAAGTAGACCTTTCAGATGTTCTTTCAAAATATCCCAACAAATTCCACTATTTCAAAAATGTAATTTTGATGACGTCATCACCTTAGAACTCTAATGAGAAATGTTGATATAAGCTGTCAAATCTGACCAATCAGAGGGTATACCATGGGCTGGTATACCGGAAGAAGCCGTTTTAAGAAATGAGTACAGGCCCTCCCGCCCTTGCTCTCGCCAGTCTGACCCCCCTCCCTGTTTTATTTTCGCTTCGCGCTTTCTCAATCCCCGCGGACCCGACTATCTACGAGCCTGGAACAGGCTAAGGAAAATTGTTAATACTGACACTCCCTGTTAATAGCAGACACTCCCTTTCCTTTTCCCGTTCGCACTTTTCTCCTTCTACCCCACTTTTGCCTAGTACTTTATGCGCCCGCCAAGAAGACTAAATTTCTTTGGTTCTTCTAACCTTTTAATAAATAACCTTCAAATACATATATAGAGAAAACGTTCTTTCGGTTACTAAAGAGTGCTCTACGAGAATTTGAACGAAATGATAAATATTATCAAATGTTTCTACCAGGCGAAGCAAGGTGAATTATCAATGTAGAAAAACAAACAAGCAAACAAAGATAAGTATAATTCTTGCTTAATGATGCAAAACGTTTTTCACTTGACGGAATTTTGTACTGCAACAACATCTTTCAAATATTTCGGACGTACCAGCAAAATCATACCCCCACCATAGTACAAGGGCGGGTTGATGGAACCCCTTGCTAGAGTTTTTGATATGTTGCAGTATTTTGAAAAGGCACTACTTCCAGTGGAAAACCTCTAATCTTCTCGACAAGATGAGGTATAATTTATGGGTGGTGGCGCTGCTGGAGGTCTGTGACGTCACCAAACATGGTCGCCATCTTAGCCCCCATCTTGAATTTTACCAAGAATTAGACTAGGTAAAAACGCCGAGAATAGGAAATGTCTTGTGCTTGACATGTAGTATAATACCTAAATAAGTACTTCGTTTCATTTTATCTACAAGATTTACTTTCATTGTTAAAAGAAGTTGAAAAAACATGCATTTTCACTCAAAAATGGCTTGACCACCTGCTACTTATGACGTCATATCTCGTAACTATAGAAACTGATCATCACTAAACTTGTCTCAACATGTGTGAGAGAGACAAACAAACGGCTACTGAAAACATTAGGTGCTAAGTTTTAATCGTCTCCGAAAAAACACAGAAAAACCTTAAAGGGGGGTGGAGGGAAAAACACAGAGTGACCTCAGAGGGGGATTGGCATCAAACCCCTCCCCCGTTTGCACTTCCGAGGGTTAAAAACTTGACTATTTAAGACACTGTGACGCTGTTATGTTAACAAATCCATATTGTAATGCATTACCGCTGCTACTCATCATTAGCCATCTTCACTTCCTAATGGTTTCCTATCATTTGAAATGATTTAATGAACGCCGCTAGCTGATGGGTTCTCTAAGTTGTGTTGCTTATCTTTTTAAAGCAATTGCTGAAACCTCCACACCGCTTTTATAACAGATTTCTATTAAAGCCTGTCATGGTCTCTAAAAACAGCTGCAATAAACAACGCAGAAACAATGATTTACAACGGCTTATATTCCGACTATGAAAACAGTAACTGGATACAAATAAGGCGACACATCAAAGTAAGTTTCATGTTATGAAGAAGATCAAAGTCAAGTGCGCCAAAGTTTATTGCAAATTGCGACATATGTTACAAAGTGCGCAATAATTATTACAAATTGCCACAATACTGAGAAGCTATCTTGCTCAGCATGCCTGACAGTAAGGCAAAGCCTCGTTAGCATTTTAAAAAGAATCGGCGAAATTTATACCCAATGAAGTGGTGGATTCTAAAGCGAACAGCCACTTAAAAGAGTTGTTCAGTCATTAGTGAAACAATATTGTCAACTAAAGTTGTCACCTTTTTCTACTTACTTGGAATTTCTTGAGCGAAGAATATTTCAAAATTATCTGTCTTGTTCTCGAGCCGCCCGACCTTGTGGAACGTCAATACAACGTAGTTTCCTGATACAACAAGGTTTCTTCCCATGAGCTGGTTACCGCAATATTGACGTTTCTCAAAACCATTCGTTATTTTCAAATAATCCATCCTGAAAGAGGATGAGAAAATCTTTACCAATTCATCTTGCTGCAAAGTAACAAGTAGCCTTACCCTTTCCTCGCTAGATGCAAAAAATTAGGATTTATCAGTCGAGACTGATTCTCGTACGTGGTGGTTAAAATAACATTAATCAGGGCCCAAGGATCAGTTACTGACCCTCAACGTCTGGATTAAAGAGAGATTCAGCACAATTAAAATGGGATTTCTATCGTCTCGTGAGCCGCCTTGCGGCTCAAGTGCGAGGAGAAAAATAGAGAGAAAATGTCTTGGACCAGGGTAACTTTTAATTTCCATGAATTGATTTGATAATTTTCCGTTTGGATTTACATTTTTTCTTTTTTAGGTAAACGACTTTATAACAACCGAGCTTAAAGAGTCTGTTTAAAAAAGGTTTTGGACGAGAAATCTCAAAATTAAAATTCAGTTATGACAAGCCAAATTTATATACACCTATTCCAATTAAGGTTGCTCCCGTAAACCATGTTTCATAGCCTGCAGTGCACCATGGTAAACCCTTTTGTAGCGGGAAGTTCAGTCTTGTTCAAGTTCATTGAAATAATGAAGACCATTTGTGAGAAGGCGTTCAACAGGGGTTTTAAGTGAAATGGCTGCTAAAATTCTTAAGCATGAGCGAGCTGAAGAATTTCATTTTTAAAAACTCACAGTAAGAAGTTAGAAGCCTCTACTTTTAACAAAACAAAATGAATACGAGTTTTACCGCCTGATTAGGCTGCGTTTTTGCATGGGCCAGGATGCTGGTTATTTCAATAAATTAAATCAACGCTATTCTTTTTTCATTCAGTTTTAAAAGAATTGCCTCAAAAATAGATAAACGCGTTATGTTAAGTTATTTATTGTAGTTCAACAAACGCCGTGAATTTCATTTTTTTTTTAATTCCACCCAAAGTTCCCACGTGCACGAGCCAAGCAAACTCGTTGAAAATTTGCAGCATTTGCATATTATCACAGAGAAAAACCCAACCTCAAATCTCTGTCTTAAATTAAAAAGCCTAAGATTCAGTGTTTTGAAATACATTGTCTTAACGTTCTGCTGACACAGCATAGAAGCTTCAGCAGCGTTTGCTTCAACGGCTAGGTTTCTAGGCTCGTTGCGGGCACATAATTTACTAGACTTACTACAATAAGGTACCGCTTCTCTGAAGCAACCTTAATTGAAATAGGTGTATACCTACCTGCATCCTGAATCTGACTCCAGGTCAAAAATTTGAAACTTGAGTCTCATCATCCTACCATATGGAATCGAAACGTTGTAAATGCAGTTCATACTGACTGCATAGACGCCATCTGGGTTTGCAGGACTTTTCAGCGTATTGTTCACTACTGACCCACATGAAACTGAAATGTAAAGCGATGGATTTCAAGACCTTATGTTTCCTTAAAATACTTCAATCGTATCCTTATCCACTTAGCTGAATCCAGCCAAGGTTACACAGGAAAAGGAACATGCAAACCCACAGGTTGAGATGAGCGAAGTTTGTTTCTACATTGTAGTCATGAATTTCCCCTTCAAAGCTAAGCACTAAGGCTTTAGTGTGTTCCGACTTACTGGGAAATTGACAAACCCTACCGTAAGGTTATGTAAGAGTTGCAGAGCCGTGAGGTAACCCAAAATGGTCTGTAACTTGGATTTTTCTGAACATTCAGATTTCATCCAATAAAGTAAGCGTAGAAAATAAGCATTTTCTTGTTTTGAGGTGTAAATATGTCTTAGCGGAGCTCCACGAGTGCGCGAGGCGGCGCGAGCTTAGCCTCATAGCTAACAAAATTTGGTTCTTTATCCATCCGAGAAATTTAAATTTGGGCAGTCACTTGTCTGTACGCCTGTCTGTCTGTCTTCCCCACCACAGAAATGTTGTCAAAACAGGGTATCTGTCGACCAGTATCACATGACCTATCGAAGTTTCGCACAATTTTAAAGAAGCAAGAAATGCTAACACCATTACATGGTTACGTCATTGGGTAAGCATAAGCCATAAGCGAGGATGCTTACCATTTAACAGAAAAATCCGGTTGGGTTGTCGAAAGCATAATGGTAAGCGATTTGCCAGTATACCATAGAAATGCCACATCCGTTACGGTTTGAATCCCAAAAAAGGGCGAATTTGTGTCGCGTGAGTCTGGAACCGAGAAGGAACAGGGGCACCCAATGGATCTGTTCCTCAAAATATCTGTTCTTCATGCAAAGTTTTGCTGGCTGGGAGATGTGGAAGAAATAATAGTCCATGGAAGGAAGGTGTTGCTGGGAAAAAAGATAATTCAGGGTGTCAGAGGGGATTTGAAGTCTAGAATAGCTTCTACGGGTTACTTGTATGGGTTACTTACCACTCAAGATCTGAATTGTGCCCTATGAAACTTCCCAGTAAGTCAGGTTGCAGGTTGTAAGGTTGCTGGCTGGGAACTCTTCCATCAGTCTTGCTGGGAGTGAGGAACAGATAATTTTTTTCCAGCAATCCCCCAAAATGCTTAAAATAGTCTCAGAAAACTTTATTCACTCTTTGTTGTTGTTTTTAGGTCTTTTTCTCAAAATTACTCGTTGGGTGCCCCTGAAGGAACTGAGAAATTGGTTAATGGTAAGCAACATTCCGTTTGGTTTGTACCAACCGGAATGAAAGGACTACCTCTAAACGTACTCCTCAATTTTCGGTTGGAATTTCCGAAAAGTGACCTTACCATTTACCTTCCATCCGGAATTTCCGAAATTTTCCGTCAAATGGTAAGCACCCCTAGACTGCAAAACAGTCCGTATTTTTGCGTATTCAAGTACGCGCGAGCAGTCAAACAAAAAGGCGTGTGAGCCTCGCGCGTCTCGCGTGCGTAAGACTCTTACGCCACACTTAACCGATTTCTTTACTGATTTTGAGAAAAAAAAACCGACTGTTTTGCTGTCTAGCCATAAGCGTAAAATGTTATAAGGCAGTTGTGGGTCAGCTTTTCCGGCATTGGTCTGATAATGCTCCACTTCCAGTTCATCAGTCATCCTATCGTCAGTTTCATTCAACTGAGACGGCTCTTCTTAAAGTCCAGAGTGATATACTCTCCAACGTGGACAAACAGGAAGTAACTCTTCTTGTTCTTTTAGATCTTAGTGCCGCTTTCGACACTGTCGATCATAACAGCCTGATTAACATCCTGGAATCACATTTTGGAATTTGCGGTGATGTTCTGGAGTGGTTTAGATCATATTTGACTGGAAGGGTACAACGTGTAATTGTTAATCAGCAGTCCTCCAAGACCTTCAATTTAAATTATGGTGTTCCTCAAGGGAGCTGTTTGGGACCTGTCTTTTTTCTATTGTATGCATCAAGGTTGTTTGAGGTTGTTAAGAAGCACCTTCCATCAGTTCATGGGTACGCTGATGATGCTCAGTTGTACGTGTATGTTCGTCCAGATTCGTTTGCTGCTCAAGATCAAGCGATTAAGGCTGCAGAACTGCATAGCTGATGTTAGGGCTTGGTTAGTCTCACACAGGTTGATGTTTAATGATTCAAAGACTTTCTAATCATCGGTTCGTCGCAGCAATTATCTAAGGTTACCATGGCTTCAATTAAAGTTGGTGACTGTGAAATTCAACCCCTTAAGCATGTTAGAAATCTTGGCACATGGTTTGATAACCATATGTCTAATATATAGATTTAGCCAGGGCTAAAAGCGAGGCTCCCATTAGTAAATTTATAATTTAAATTAAACAATAAACTTGTATTCGAATTCCACAATTCAGTTAACTTTAGAGCACATTTATGTGACTTTTGAGGGAAAGGCTACCTGATTTTAGAGAAAAATAATTTGCAAACAGCCCAAGAGTGAACCAAATCTTACATCGAGTTGATAGCCTCATATGTACACTCAAAAACTGGTAATCATCTTTTATCACATTTAAGAGCCGTAATGGCTATTGATCACCGTAGATCAATTAGGCTTAGAAAAAAAACCAGGCCAACGTTTTGGCGTTCGACAAGTTTACTTTGCAAAATCTTGCCAACAAATCTGGGTGCGTGTAAACCAACCTTTCATACCATGGACAGAAAGCAGTATTTCACAATACAAATTGCTCTCATTCAATATTCATAAACTGTTAAAAAAATTTTCCAAAATCACCTATACGGCCATCCGGTTCTCACTTTTGTAGTGCGAGCTGTAGCGAGTGCTTGAATGAACATTAACAGAGTTACGCTCCAAGATAATAAAGAATTTATCATGTTTATTTTTTATTTGATGGTTTAACGCGCGGCATTTTGAGAACTCCTGCAAGCGATGTTCACTGAACGACTGAAAACACAGGGGCACCCAACGGATCTGTTCCTCACAATATCTGTTCTACAGAGAAAATTTTGCTGGCTGGGAACTTAGGTTTCGGCTGTTCTCCTGGGAAGTAAAGTCTTAAATCTACGGTCAAGAATTTATCAAATGTATCAAAAATTCTTGCTCGAGGTATTTTATCCCTCCAATTTGCTAGAAATTTTCTTTGTGCGCAAATTGTGCGCGCGGAGTCGCGCGCTGATGATTTATTTACCGCTGACCAAAAAATCTGTACGTGGGTACCGCTGTTAGAAATTAGAAATCAGGCTACGCTCCGCCATTGGATAACTGGCATCACTCGAAATTTGGCGGTCTTTCCAGGCGGTACGGTTCAGTGGCGGTTAGGACGATTCATGAGATTCATGTTTATGCAAAAGGTAAGGTTTCTTTGAATATGCTGAATATATTGTCTACTATTATGCATGCATGTTATTTTTAATTCCCTTGTCTTACTTATCTGCATGTCACTAAATGCCATTAAAATCGCTTCTCGGTTTTTTGGCGCGCAGCCGTTAGCTTTTCAAAACGATTCGTCGTTTCTTAGTCTTATTGTTAGTCAAGAGTTGGCTTAGTTTCAGTGTGTATTGGTAGTTTTCGGATGAAACCATTTCGAAAAGCGCGAACGAGATACTGGAGATAAAAAGGATGAGTAATGAATTCAAATTCTTTAATTGTAAAATGTGCCTAGTCGTACAGGACAATTAACCTCATGTTTTTCTCAACCGTGTAAATTGATGTCACAAAACATTTCCTGTGTAAGCTCATTTTTTTTCTCCACTGGTCGCGAAAGCTCGGGGGACGCGAACACGATGCTATCATAATATAATTCAATAACATTAACCGAAAATTGTTTTTTAATACTACTGTAGATCGAGTCTTCTGAGGAGTGTGTTGTGAAAGAATTATTTCGGTGCATATTAGTTGGTGTCGTTTCTTTATTTTGCTTTTAATTATTTACAGTAGCTTTCATACTGAACCCTGAGCTGTAATATTTTCTGATAATGCTTGACAACGTCAACAAGACATTTTGAAAAAACTAACAAAACAGCCAGCATGTGCTACAACGAGTTTTAACAGCAATTCAAAAATCCGACTCATTGTGTTTTTGAAAAGTTGCATTTTTTCGATTCCAGAATATCATCCTTTCTTTTATTGTGTTGTACTTCTACGCTGTCTTGGAAAGATTTTATCTCAATTCAAATTCTGTGTAGTTGTAGATGTAAATATATTTATTTCATTTATCCTAATGCTCAGTCAATTCCAAGCATACCCATTCTCCCTGGGAATTTTTCTGGCATTTTGTTCCTACAGTGGGCATTTTTCATTGACAAAAGCTTCATTTGGGTAGGAAATTTTTCATTGTTTAATTAACCTTACCCCCTTAAGGGGTACCATCTAAACTTGTACTTATGTATGCACTCTGTATATGCCATACTGTTTGCCAAGTCTACCATGGAAAGTTTATCTTGTAAAGTAATTTTGGGTTGTAAAGTTGTCCTCTTCGCAGTGTCTTTGGGGTCCGTATGGATATCAGGAAAACTGTAAGGTTGCTGAGTTAAGTTGTTAAGTATGTTTACTGTGAAACTCGCAAAACCATGAACACCAGAAATATTTATGGAATATTATTTTGTTACGAGAATCAGGCAATAATGCGCGAGATAACTTACACACAAACAGCAATGGTAATTAGTTTGTGGTTTAGAGTTTTGCTTGCATATTCCTGAACTTAATTGTGTTTGGCCAGTACACAATCAACATTCCTGAAAATTTTCGGGTGTTCACTGTTTTTGGAGTTTGACAGTAACAATTTTCAGCTTTTTACAAGGTGACGTACATGTAACTTTTGCTTTGATACTGGGGCATTTGTTCCAACTTTTATTTCCATGGTGAGGTTTTGTATGTATCTACTGGCCCCACAGTGGGGGCAGGCATTTGCAGCTTTCGAATTAAAAAATGACAAATGCCTGTGAAGGGGGGTGGGCATGTTTAGAATTGACTGAGTCATAAAGAAGCCTATCCTCTGTAATCCTTTTACCTATACAGCCCTATTTGTATTAAGAAGTTTCATTAACCCACCCCATGTACCCTCGACATTAAAACAATATACTTCTAGAGCAGTAGTACGTTACATGGAGAATTCATGTTTTTACTTAACCCACACTAAGATTTGTTACAAGTGTCTTTTTGGAATAGATACTGCAGAATTAAACAATGGCTGCAACAGGTCAAGTTTGAAACAATATGTCTAGGCTGATTAATATTAACTGAAAAACACAATATTCCATTGGTTTTCTCATCCTTATAGCTCTCATTGACATAAAAAAAGGAAACACTATGGAATAAGTTCTACATTCAAGAGATTAAAACTCAGCTTTTGAGGCCTAGTAGTGCAGCATACACTTTTCTCTCTGCAGTAATTTCAATACATATTCTAAGAAACAGATAATAATAAATAAGAATTTAGTAGGAAATTACAAGTATGCAATTGTTATACCATGTTAACCTGGATATCCTGATATTTCATACAATCATCATATTGAAGTTGGATGTGACCCTGGACAAACACTGACCTATTTATTATTAGATTTGTCTGTTGTCTAAATTTAACATTATTTTCGCCATATTCATCATCAGAGGTAGAGTAATATTGTGCCATGTACATCGGTAATTAGTGCTGCACAAATGGGAATAATAATGAAAATAATAATAATGTTTTTCTGTTTCTTTTTCTTAAGCTTGTAGTGACAGGAGAGGAAATATGACTTGAGCCCAGGTAAACATTCATTTTATGAGTAATATAATTAATGTATGTTATGGTATTAATCAGAACATGAATGTCAGCATAAGATCTTTTTGTAGTCAATGGATCAGTGAAGTACCATAATGATTAATCGTGAAATTTAATTTATCCTAGTACAAAGGAACAAAGGACAGGAAAGAACATTATGGAAACATACACATGTAAAGAATGATAATTTAACTTTGATACTGCTACAAATACCTTTGAAAATTCCCCTTAAAAAACAATTTATTGATTTACTTACAAAAAGACATTCGTTTCTGTAGACATGTACCTGGTAGGTGTGAAGAGAATGCATCATTGAACTGTGTTGTATAGTGTATTTTGGTAATTTTCTAGCAATGGATCTTTGATTTCCTTTTCCATATAGCGGCAGACAGTCAACCACTTGGTCATGTTTAAACTTCTTTTAACTTAACCTGCCTGACAGTAGAGTAAGTCTATGTAAACAGAACACTATTCCTCTCACTAAAGGGCTTGCTCATGTTTGAGTATTCATTGGTCATTTGTCCTTGTGACTGTTTCTCCTGCTGTAGGTGGGGCTAGAGTTGTGACAACGATCATTCTTTGTCTGTTCGTCCTTGCGACCCTCTCTCCTGCTGTAGGTGGGGCTAGAGTTGTGACAACGATCATTCTTTGTTTGTTCGTCCTTGTGACCCTCTCTCCTGCCATTAGGTGGGGCTAGAGTTGTGACAACGAGCATTCTTTGTTTGTTCGTCCTTGCGACCCTCTCTCCCGCTGTAGGTGGGGCTAGAGTTGTGACAACGAGCATTCTTTGTTTGTTCGTCCTTGCGACCCTCTCTCCTGTCGTAGGTGGGGCTAGAGTTGTGACAACGAGTATTCTTTGTCTGTTCGTCCTTGCGACCCTCTCTCCTGCTGTAGGTGGGGCTACAGTTAAGACAACGAGCATTCTTTTACTGTTGGTTCTTTTGACCCTCTCTTCTTCCACACGTTGTGTAAGGCTTCTGACGATGGTTGTTGTTAGCTTGGCCTTATTATCAGTTACTTGTCCTTCTCAACTTTTTTTTAAAATCATTTATCCCTTTTTTGTTTTGCTTCAACTAGGGTAACTGTCTCAGAGCTGTTTTAATAAATTCCTAAATAACTTTCTTGATTAATTGGAAGACATGGTTATAATTTTACTGCTGATGTGTGTACAATTGTCGTCATTTTTTGTACTATTTTACAATGATTTTTGTGCAAGTTACAGATGTAGTGTGGATTGCAGATACTGATTCATGGTTTATGCGGTACATTTATGTAAATTTTTTTAATCTTCACTAGAAATTTCATGTTTCAATTATAACTGTATTTAATGCGGTTAAAGATGCTCAACCAAGAAGTAAAATGTTCTAGCCCTTATTCAGTATGTGTATGTTTAGAAATGAAAAAAATAAAGAGCAGTTATTGAGGAGCTCTGTTTTAAGGAAAAAGCTTTAACATACAGACAAGAAGAGAAATGCAATTTCAACCATGTTTTCAGAAAATATAACCAAATTTGGGAAAAGTTGATTTAATTAAACCTCTCTACATGCCCGTGATGGATGATGTTGATAGCAACATTCCATTCATTCTTAGGGAGAGAATTTTATTATTATTATTCTTTTTTTAAACAAAAAAACACTTGTCTGTTGTAATTATATTTTACACCTCTTTCAGCTGGATTTAGTAGGTTTTCTTTAATATTCATCTAATGGTTCTTTTTTTCCTTGTTTTTAGATTTAAGTGTTTTAGGTTTTTTGTGGAAGCTCCAACTGCAGAACAAACTTATCAGGGTGTAAAGGAAAGGTATCTTAAGGTTGCCAGTAGTCATGATAAAATGTTATATCTGCATGTTCTTGGTAAATGCATTCTTTTCGTCCATCTTACATAATAAATTCCAGTTTTGGCGGAGCGCGAGTTCACCATTGTCAAAACCTATTAAACCGCCTGATGTATCATATTTAAGTTGGACTGAATAGGATTCACAAAAGGTACATCTAGGGAAGGGTTAGTGACGTTCCTTTTTCATTACCATTGTAGTTGTTGTTATTCTTGGTTGACAAGCGAGAGATAAGGCTGTGTGTTATTAATTTTTACCGTATATACTCGAATCAGCGCCGCAATTTCCAAGCAACCCTGCGGCGCTTATTTGAATACTGATATTTTTTTTTCTGCTGGCTGGTAAACATGGAAAAGGCCGCTCTGCTGGCTGGGAGAATAGCCATCTAACCTGCTGGGAGTGAGGAACAGATAAATTCTTTCCAGCAACACAGAAAAGCGCTTGAAAATGCCTTAAAAGCGTCTAAATTTTCGTTTTCTGTAGTTAACGGCTCATTTTCAGAAAAATATTCGTTGGGTGCCCCTGAAAACAATCGGCATAGCGATTAAAATTGCAAGAGAGACTACTAACAATCAATAAAAGAAATATAATTCGGTGAAACATAAACAGAGACAACAATTTTCATTCAGGAAGACAAGTATTAAAGTGTCCCTAAATATCCTGAATCTTCAAGCTTCAAGCTTAAGTTTGCTGAAGTTTATGTTTTAAGCCAGCTTCCCGGTGTTTGTTTTTTCAAAGACGAACTCGAGGCAAGAAAATCGCTCAAAGCTTTCTTTTCCGGCTAGAATTATAACTAAAGATTCTTTGGAACATTTTCTTTCTATTTGCGGTGAGAAACCGTCTAAAGGCTTTTTTAAAGTTCTGTAAGATTATATCAAACCAGATACTCGGTGAGATCGTTGTCTCAAATCTTACAAACGCGCATAAACTAAATTCTGCGCATAAACTACGCTCCACTTCATTAAATTAGATACAAAAAACAAACATGAAATACAATAATTTCTCTGGCTTACCATTCGAGATGCAGCTCCTGAAAGTTATCAGGTAAAGCCAGTATCGCTTCAGACTTTGCAATCCTCTTACGCATCAAGCAAGGTGAAAACGAAAACGATGCCATCCGAAATCGGATTTCCGACTTTGACAAGCGACGTTTTCTCAACCAAAACCCAATAAACAAACTAGCCATGAGTAACAGAAGACTCCTGATAGCAGCTGAATTTCATTTTGTACATCCAGTGGAAAAAAGACAGTTAAAAACATCACAAGTTGACACAAAACTCTGTCAGCTTCAGCTGTTAAAGTAAACAAGATTCAAGATGCTGCATAAATTTTGCGCATGAACTCACCTGTCAAATTTTGACCAATCAGAGCATAAAAATTGGACGTAGAGCGTGACCAACGCGTGACCATTGTGAGAAAAAACAAAAGCAACTGTCTTCCCTGCCTGTAACAGCTGGCTGAATTTTCACGTCCGAGGTCAGTTTGCAATCAAAATTTTAATTGTCCAGCACATAAACACAACATATTTCATATGAATTAAGAAAAAAAATTGAACTTGAGCCTGCGATCACTTGAAAACTAGTTTACTTGTCAGCGGATAACTTCAAAAAACACTTGACCTCGACGGGTCGACACCTGAGCCCGCGATACGGTCAAGTGATACTGGTCAGCGGGTACTCTGTTTTGACAGCTGTCAATTGATCAAAACATTGATGTCCAATATGTGTGCATTATCAGTTTTCCTGTGCTCCCAAACTAGTAAAAGTATGAGATTGAACGTTGTTCGCGATCTAGTAAAATAGTTAACTGGTCAGCGGACAGCTTCCAAATAAATCACGTCACCTCGATGAGTTGACACATGAGCCCGCGATACGGTCATGGGATACTGGTCAGTGGCTATCCTGTTTGGACAGCTGTCAATTGACCATATTGTTAATGTCCTATATTAAAGATGTGGACTTGCCAATACACGCCTGAGACACCCCTCCCTTCCTTTTGATAGTCTCCCCTACCCCACCCATACAATCTGTAGACGCGTACGTACGTACGCTCGGTCAATCACGTGACAACCAAACGAAAAGAGGTTGACCATATTCCATGGGTATGGGGCTCTGCCCCGCTATGAATACTCATATAGGAAAGGTGTTTAGTAAGGCATTTAGGGGGCTTTATAATATTAGGCAAATTAAGAAATATCTGTCTGCAGAATCAACAAAGTGTTTAACTCATGCGTTTGTTACATCTCATTTAGATTATTGCAACGCTCTTTTGTATAAGCTTCCGCAAAATTATCAATATAACCGACTTCAAAAATTTCTTGATGCGGCGGCTCGGGTTACATGCTTAATTCCTAAGTTTGCCCGTATTACTCCGGTACTTAGGGAACTTCATTGGTTGCCAGTGAAATTTGGAGTAGAATTTAAGATTGCACTTTCAGTTTTTTTAAAACGTTGAACGGCCTTGCGCCACAATATTTATCTGAACTACTTGTTGTAAAGCCTAGAACTAGATACAGCCTGCGGTCTGATTCTGAAACATTGCTTGTAATCCCTAAGGTGACACGGAGGACTTTTGGCGATCGAGCCTTTTTCCATGATGGACCAACGGTTTGGAATGCTTTGCCATTTAACCTTAGAAATTGTAGAAACATTGACTCTTTTAAAGGGACACCCAACGAGAATATAGTTCAAAACCACTTAAACATAGCATTGTGAAACCTATTTTAGTATTTAAACAGTAGATATAGGCATATTTTTATCCCCTAAAAATTTTTCATCTGTTCGGATTTCCTAGCTGAAAGTCTAGTGATGCGAAAATTATAGGGATCAAAACTTACCTTTTCGAAAATTTCAGCCAGAAAAAAGGCTCCCGAAAATTCTAGGTGACCTTTTAAGGGTAAAAATCCGTTAAAACTAGGCAATTATACCATTTTTTAGATGTTCGAAAATCCTAGGAGAGGCAGGCAAGCAAGAAATTTTACAACAAATGTTTCGAAAATTCTAGATCTCAAATCTTCTTCCGAACAGATATTCTTCCGAAAATTGTCGTTGGGTGCCCCTGAGTACAATTGAATTAAGACTTATCTTTTTAAGAAGCTTTTAATTTGTAATTTTATTTTCTTATTACTATTATTATTTCTGCTCCAGCCTTAGAAACTGTATGAACATTGACTCTTTAATAATAAATTATTAATTAATAAATTATTATTATTATCATTATTATTATTATCATATTATTTGCAGGCTCGTTGTAACGCTTAAGACTGTTTTAATAGTGGATAGGTGATATCGTCTTCATTTCAGAGAAGGCGTTATCAAAATGGTAGACGTATTGACCTTTCGCCTTTTAAGTCGCTCGCTTTGAAAAAAAAATCACGTAAGTATTTTGTATACTTTATTAGGAAAATGTGGCGCATTTTATGTTGATATGCTCTTCAATCGATTGCGAGTTTATCGCATTTCGCCCATTGACAAAAGCAGTAGCCTCCCACGCAGACATTCTTAGCGGTTCGTCACGCGTTCCCCGGGCAGGAACGCGTGACGAACCTCTAAGAACGTCTGCGAGGGAGGCTACAAAAGCAGTTAAACAATTTTAAATTATAACAATATCACCTCAAGCATGAAGAAATGCTTAGTTTTCTTAACCATTTAAGTAAATCTAGATTATTTAGAAATAAAATGGCGGCTATTTTAAATTTCATAACAGTTCTTTAACGGGGCTGCATGGCATAATGTCCACAACAATTTGTAGTGTTTGTCACAGTTTGTCTTCAACTGAAAGCGTTTTATATCTTTCGAAATATTACAGTCAAGCCAGGTCAAGCGTATCCCCAAGACTCCATTAAAGAATATATCAGGGGCACCCAACGAGAATATAGTTCAAAACCACTTAAGCATAGAATTGTTAAACGTATTTTAGTATTTAAACGGTAGATATAGGCATATTTTTATCTCCCAAAAATTTTTCATCTCTTCGGATTTCCTAGCTGAAAGTCAAGTGATCCGAAAATTATAGGGATCAAAACTTTCCTTTTCGAAAATTTCAGCCAGAAAAAAGGCTCCCGAAAATTCTAGGTGACCTTTGTAGGGAAAAAATCCGTTAACAATAGGCAATTATACCATTTTTTAGATGTCCGAAAATCCTAGGAGAGGAAGGCAAGCAAGAAATTTTACAACAAATGTTCCGAAAATTCTACATCTCAAATCGTCTTCCGAACAGATATTTTTCCGAAAATTGTCGTTGGGTGCCCCTGATATATTATTCTAATGTTGAATCCGTTCGTAGTTGTAGATTTCAGATTCATCTGCATTCCTGCATGCGTAATGAGCAGTGAATTCACACTCGATACAGAACAACGAAATTTCTACCTACTCAGGGTTCTTGAATTTGATGTAAATGTCTTCAAAGCAGTTTTATCCATTCAAAGATTTTTCAATCCGACTGAATACAGAGAGGTATCGTTAAAAAAATCACTGCTCAAATGCTCATTACACATATGTGAAAGAATGCAGATTTGAAATACTGGGGTCAATTTAATAAAACTTTTAAAAGCGTAATTTACAAGTGTAGCTATTGTTTTCGGATCCTAAAACAATGGCTACACTTAAAAATTACACTTGTAAAAGTTTTACTAAATTGACCCATGGTTGCGGCAACGACTCTACGTATCGTATAACGAATTCATTTTTCAAACAAATCGATTCATTAATTCATGGAATCTATAGGGGTACGCTTGACCTGTTTAACACAGCAAGAACTCCAGAGGGGTTGCAACCGCACCTTCTTGTACCACGGGTGAAAGTCCGAGGGTTTAAGACTGAAGTGAATTTATTTCTTCTTTAAAAAATTATCTCGTGAAACATTAGTACGTGTATATTTGGGACAGGGAAGAATATTTATCAATGTAGGAGCGTAAGAGTTAGTGTGGGAGAACAGAGTTCTAGTTGTTGTGGAAGCACATGTGATCAGTCGTTATCATAGGACGGCAAGAGTATCGTCTACAGAGGCAGGGTACTGTTTTGCTACGTATTTCTTCACCAGTGTTATATCCATCCTATATACTGAGCAGCATGCATGTCATAATGTCGAACTTTAAACCGGATGTTCAACTGAAAGAATGCAGAATATAACGAATTTTTTATTCTACTCTTGAAGAATTATTTTAATAGTCATATTGTTGAAATTAGTCACGTGCACATCAGACGACCTCATCTGGAAAGAGCATTTTTCTCACTTTCTCTCGGAGAAAGACGTATAATACGGTCAAACGAACGTGTCTTAAATATCAGTACTATGCAGTAAAATCTCGGTACAACAGGGGCGGATCTAGGGGGAGGGTGCAGGGGGTGCGCCCCCCCCCCCGCCCTGAGATGACTTGCGGTTTATTAATACAACTAATATTCTGCAAAAAAAAACTATGTGGTTTATTGGTGTTGAAGTAGAGCAAGAGACGAGTGCACCCTGGTACCATCTTGTTCAATCCCTGATAGCAGGATCTTAATCTAGAGAGCACAGTTTTAAAAACAAATTTTGGCGAGATCGTTAAGAAATACTGCACTACAGCATAACCCCGAATGAGAGATTGTATATTGTTCCTAGCCAGACTTAGAAGTTGCTTAACAGCAAAAAAAAGGCAGAAATTACCTCTAATTTTGGTCTTTTTTATCAATATTACTTGTATTGTTTGTTTATCAGTTTTCTTAAAAATGCCACGCACCTCACCTTCACCTCTAAACATCAACTTTGACATCTTACCAGAACGGCAACTTACTTATATTCTTTATTTTATTTTATTTTATTTTATTTTATTTACTTTTTATGAAAGACTCCCTTCTTATTTGAACATACCATTTTGATTTTCAGTAGATAATATGGTGAGCTGGAATCCTGGGGATTGTACAATACTATCAGAGTGGAATGTTATTAATGCGTAGTTTCCATTTACCAAAACTACCTTTCCACTAAGTTCGCTCCCACAATATGTACCAAATGATCTGTTGTCATCATCTACAATCCTCAAATAATCATACCTAGAAGGGAAAAAATATGTTTTTTACTTTTTAAGGGCAGTTAAATTCTTAGATATAACCCTAACCGCCAAGAGAACATAACAGCCTTTTATGTTCTACTGCGCGCCTCAACTAATTGCGAGTCGTGCTTTATGGTGGACATAATAAGGAAGCTCCAAACGTTTCTGCGGAATATCAAGCCGCCGATCAAATTCTTTCATTTTATGTTGCACTTGAGTCACTTTCGAGCAGTCGAATTACCGCCGTCTACAAATGCCAATTAACGTTCAACAAGAGGTTTTTATGTTCTCTTGCTTTCGACCTACTTACAGGTGACAAAGGCCTGTAAAAGGGATTTCACTTATCTCAACTCACGTAAAAGCATTGAGGCGTGAAATCTTAATTTGGATTTTAAAAAAAGCTATGGCATTTTCCAGATCAAAGACCATATCATTGGTCAGATCTCGGTTTAGCCAGTAAGAAGTCTCTACATCTTTTGAGCCTATCTACGGGCATCAGCAACGAACATTCGATTTTGTAAATAATAGTTTGAATTTTGTTCATTAGGCTGCGAAACAGATGACTCCCATCGCTCTCTGCCGCTAGGAACATTTCGAGAGAGAGCCGTCTGCGCCGAAACAACAGAAATACCATACTAATGAAGTAAAAGCTGTCACCTGGTCAATAACTAATGAATGCACTGTTTAGGCAGTATTTTAGGAGAAGAAAGAATCGAAGAAATCGTAGAAATTATATTTTTTTCGGAAGTAATCTTTCACAATATATCATGGTTTCTATATATGTTACTCTGCTTCAATTTTTTTCTCCGAGAGCAAATGACACATTTGGGACCCCATTTGGGGGGTGGTTTGGCTCCACTTGATCTGTCAGTGCGGAAAGGGGATCGTTAAAATCTTGCTATGGCTTTAAATTGTTCTTAATGTTGGCATAAATTGTTAAATTGTGCTTAATGTTATTGTGTTATGTCAAAGGAATTATGATGGCTTTTTGTGTTACTTCTTTTATCTAATAATTACTATTTCTTTCCAAATCAACATTCAAAGTTTTGTTGATTTTCAGCCTTGAATTAAGCCGCGCAACGCGAGCGTTGGATGGGGTGAACCAAAATTGTCTCAAAACTGGAGTGTTTAAAAAATACACTGATCTAGCGGATTGGGGCCGTTAAGTGCAGGTACATGAAAGTCTTTCGATGCACAAGAAATGAGCGAAATCTATTTTTCACGCCATATCGACCAGACCGCTAATTTACTGGCAGATACTCTTTAATTCTTTTAAGAATTTTAAGAGTATCAGTGTGTTTTACATTCTTCTTCGTGTTATCATGATCAGTTTCTAAAACTAGGTCTATCTTTATTTTAAAATTAGAGGGCTATTCTCATTGGTCGGTGCTTTTCCGGGCGGGATATACTTACCTGTCAGCCTGGGTTTTTAGAAGCCTGATTTTGCCCTATTTCTAGGCGTAATATCACAGATCCGCACACTTGCAGCGTACAAGTCGAACTTCGGAATTTGTGGGTATGTTTTTACCAACAAAAATGTTAAGTTTTAGAGTAATAAGTATCACTTTAACTCAAGTTCCTAATCTACTCTTACCAAAGCTGAGTCAGTTAAGTGGTTTTCAATTGTTTGTCATCTGTCACGTTAACTTTAAATGGCAAAAGTGAATCTGTACCACGTGACCAAGTTTTCTTTTTTCTTGACGTTTACTGTTCATTACTTCTAAAAAGAAGTTAAATAAATTGTTTCACGCCAGTTTTATCCATAAGAATTGCTTTGAGCTGTTTTTACCTGCTATTTTTTATTTGAGATACTCTCAACTTGAATCTCACGTTTGCCGTTTACAGTTAACGTGACTCTAAATCTCTCTATTGTCAAAAAAAATTACTTACCCGCATTGAGGATGTAATTCCAGTTCAAAAGTTGAAAAATTGATCTTCAGTGCCTTTCCTGACGGAATGGAAACGTTGTACACACAGTGCATGTTATTTGGATATTTTCTTGGAAATCCAGGACTTGTCAAGCTGTTGTTTACCACAGAACCACATCCTACAAAATCAGATTGTATATTCTACACGTCAACTTGTGTTCTCTTAATCAATAGAGAACTTTGAGGTGTCGCCCTCCATGTTCTTTTTTCCACCAATTAAAACGAATTTCCTAAATCCCACTATTTTGCCACTGATTTAAAAATGCAATGTCGCAAACTTACAGGATATTTACCTGAAATCAAATCTGACCTAGGGTGATTGAGTTTTTAAACACGATAGGTGGATAACGAAAACTGCCACAAAAAAACTTAAAGAAGAAAAGTCGCCAGATGTCTGGTAGTTAAACACTAGTTTCTGTTTTCTCCATGTCAACTGATTGGGTGGACGGATAGGAGAAAAATAGGGGTCACATATTCTGCGCGATAAAAATGCATGCGAACCCCCATAAGAGAGCACAAAAATGCAGACTCAATGGCCGCTTTAAGGAGATGTCCGAACACAGCTTGTTTTGCTAAAGTTCTCCGTATATTCCTATTAGCATAGTTCACACTGCCAAAATAGAGATCAGACAATGCTTGAAAGACCATGAAGTGGTCGCTTACAAGAGGTTAAAACCAATGGAAATCATTAAACCGTCCGTCAGACCCAAATAGTGGTCGCAGTCGCTTAAAGGAGGTGGTGGTTTACTAGAGGCTCCAACTGTAGGGCTTTCACTGGGAAAGTTTTGGTTTTTTGGTTAGATGGTCGCTTAACTACGAAAGGTAGTCACTCATGCACATAGGTTGGACTGTTCGATATACTCACTTGAATCAGCACTCTGAGCTGAACTGTAACACAGCATCAGCGATAGCACAAATAGAAACTTCATCCTCCTGTTTAAGTAAAACGTGATGTTAAGGTGTTGTTCATAAGGCCGCGAGGGAGGAGGGTAAGCAGAACCAATGAGTTTCCCTGTTGCAATTGTTGAATAAAATAATTATTAATTCTTCTTTCCCTTTTTTAATAATTCCGAGGAAAACAATCAGGGGCACCCAACGACAGTTTCCTTCAAAATACGTTGAAAACACTTTTTAGGCTATCCAGAGTACTTTTAGATCTCTAGAAATGCATTCTAAGCGGCGCTACAAAATTTTTATCTGTTCGGTCATCCTATGGGAACTTAAATTACAAGGGCTTCACTTTTTTTTTTTTTCCGAAAACTTTAGGTGTAATTTAACGTTTTACGAAAGTAAGAATTTTTCTGATTCCTCTCTCCATCACATTTTAGAATCCGAAAATTGTAGGTTTCGTTTTTCTGAGAAAAATAGTGTAACCTGGATATATATATAGTAAAATATTAAAAATTAAACTTCTGAAAATCGTAGGGAATTTTTTAGAAAAGCTTGGAAAATTGTACATGAATGGAACGTTCATCTAGAAATTTTTAGCCGTCCTCAAGCTCCTCCGAACAGATATTTTACAGAAAACAGTCGTCGGGTGCGCCTGAATAATACTCTGCGATGAAGTACTAAGGATATAAATAAGATAAAATTACCGCTGTCAACAACAGGAGGAAAATCTGGTTATATTATAACTTTAATCATAATCTGTAAGCCCAAATGGAGAGAAAACACAAGTGACAAAGTCAAGGTTCGCTCTGTTACGTGCTACTTTCGCTTGGTTGTCGGGAAACTAGCGAGCGACTGATTGATTTCAATTTAACACAGCGCAGTGGCAAAAGTGCCGAGCAGTGAGCAAAGACGCATTGCAATTGATTGTCGAAACTTATATGCAAATATCCTGCATAGCACACATTCCGCCTGGATGAACCATTCCATTTGGTATTTCTTTTCCCCCCGCTTTTACAGAAACGAAGGAAAATTTCTGAACCATGTGTGTGGATAACCAGTGCCAGGCTTCCCGCTAAGAAGAAAATGGAAAATTTAGAGGCATCTTATGGTTGGTACAACTCAATCCGTTACTTTTTTCTCGTACCAAAAAAAAACTACCATTTGAGTTCGACGGAAAATTTTCACCGAGATCTCCATATTTCCGTATGCGTTCTAGCCAAACGCTGTTTTCCGTTTGACTAAGTGGGTAAAAATAATGTTCGAACAATTTTTAAATTTTCGTATTTTATAGACATCACTGTTCATTCCCTCAAGTCGTTTAACGTCTGAAAGGCGGACATCAAATATTTATGAATTTAGATAATTTTCTTTTCAAATGATCCCCTGGCTACACTTAATGACACCTCTAATTGGCGCGAAGATCACGGCATATGCCATCAGTTGCACTATACACGAAGTCACTTTATTCAGTTTAAAAGAAAACTATTGGAATAGAAATAGTAACACAGAAAGGAACTGTTTCGGTCCATGATTATTAATTTTAAAGAAAACAAGAAAGGGGCGATGAATAAAATTACAACCTTTTTAATTTAGTAATGGTATCCCTGGCAACGTGTATTCTTAAAATGACATACAAAAAAATGCAAAAAGACCAATTATGAAATAACAGTCCGTCTGCTAGAAATAAAAATCAGCATCTGTTTCGGGTCACATGTATTGTCGCGTGTTCACTTCCGTTTTAATTGTGCTGGTTTTCGCTTATTAGTTTTCACCCGTTCTTTTCAAACATCTCGGTCTTCAGCTTTTCCTTTTTGATAATGCTTGATGTGGTGCAATTTTACCCCTGGTTTGATTTCTTTTTTTTTTTTGTCCTTTTATTTGCAATTCATTGTCTTATAATTCTGAGCAAGATTCTAAGAGCTGATTGGCTAACCGAAGTGTATTAATGTCGTGTAACGCATCATTTTCAGTTTTTTTCACGCATTGATGACATCTTTTCTCTTCAGCGATGTTCTATAAAAATAGTCAGAGTTTTTTAACTTTACATTAATTTACAATGTGATTAAACTTTTTTAAATCTTAATATTCAGTTTTGCTTATGTTGCTGTTTGAAAATAAAATCTATTTCTAAACTTTTTGCAGCTGGGACCGTTGTTGTTCAAATAGAAATCGTCGCTTTTGCAATGCAGAGCACTCAGCTTAGTTTGAGTATTCAAAGGTTTAGAGACTTCTTTTTCTTGCTCTCTTCTCGCGATGGAAAAAGACCAGACACGAGAGATCGGCGGAAATAAAGCCGAATGAATGAACCCACAAGATGAGTGTACAAAGACGGAAATCACATGTTATACTGCGCCTAGCTCGGTATTTGAACTTCTCTTTTTGTTTACAGCCAGCCTGTCCGTGTTTTTGCCGGTAAGGCACTGACTCGGAAAAAGGCGGATTTCCACTGTCGCATAATTTTTACGTGCGTACGCACTTAAATTTTAAGGGCGTAAATAAAATAGAGACAGTGTACGAAAGGTCAAGCGTAAACTTAAAAGTTGAACCTCGCTCAACTTTCACGTTTTACGCGTGGCCTTTCATACATTACCTCTATGTCATTTACGCGCGTTCGCAAGGAAAAATTACGCCACAGTCTCAACCCTTAACTCAGTACAACATTCAAAAACAGAGAATAAATTAAATTAAAACCGAGGATCTAGAATTGAGCAACTACATGTGCATATTTGCACTTTCCGTAGAAGTTCGCGCTCGAGACTCTTCTCTATATGTACTCGTGTAGGATATTTACCCGGGCTGGCGCTCAGTACTGAAGAACACGGCATTTACACTACAATCAGGTTGAGGTCTACTGTTTATAAGTAACATAACTCGATATAACTTACATTCCCCCCCTTTTTGTATTTTCTTTTTATATAAAGGCTACATGGCTATTGTACTTTGCTTTTAAAGTTTAGCATAAACCATTGACCTTAAACTGTACTACAATCATGAGCTCTGATCAACTTTTCCCGGCAGCAACTCTTCCTTTCTTCTCAGTCTTCTAATTAATGTCAGACGGACATTCATGAAATAAAAAAAAGGAAAAAAAAAAAAAAACAAAGAAAAAGTAAAGTAAGTTAAGGATATTCCTTTCGTTTCATGGAAAATAGTTTTTTAAGTCTCAAATACCTGAAAGATCATACAGCATTAGGGATGTTGATCCTGAGTTTTAGCCGTAGGGAAAGCTTGAAGCTGAAGCAAAAATTATGTTTTATCAACAGGAACTTTTAAACGTTTCCAGCTGTTGTTTATAACAAATTTGAAAGCTAAAACCGTTTGACTGAAACAAGCATTAAGTAAAGCGTCACGTAAATTTCAAAATTGTAGGAAATTCACCATATTAATTGAAAGGGATCGATAATATCTCAGCAGGTTTTTACAGCGGTATAGACTGAAGCTAATAATTATTGTTGTATCCCTTTTGAAAGGGCAAAAATATAAAATAACGTTTTGAAAAAGAGGAAAATACCTTTTTACCCTCTGTAGAAAACTCAGGTAAATTAAGGAATGGGCCTCAATTTGCGTTAATTTGCTCTCTTCTAAAGTGAGGGGGTGGTCTATATCTAAGAGCTTTAGATGAAGAGACATAAAACTTTGCCAGCTACCCACATTTTTAGTTTGTGTCAATTTCGTGGTTTAAAATTATGCAAATTAGGTCACGTGACCTCCATCGGCTGAAAAAGCTTGTTCTTTAAACGGCAACACTTTTTCGTGTGTCTTCAATTATTTTACCGGTTGCATAATGATAAGGCCTTTTAATATATCACTTCTGTGCTTGGCCTTTTTTAGATATTTAAATTCGAAGGCGTTAAGATGGGATACAACTTCTTCGGGGGACTGGGTCTAGTTGAAAAAGCTGTTTATTTTCTAAAAGAGTAAAAAATTCAAAAAAGGCCAAGCACAGTTTTGTAGATGCTTGCATGACACATTGTCCTAAACCAGTCCGGTTCAATAACTCACAACAAAAAGTGTTGCCATTTTTGTTTAAAGACTTTTTATTGTTTTCTGGCCGTGTGGAGTCACATGACGACATTTACATAATTGAAAATCACCTAATTGAAAGAAACCACACATGTATGTATCTGGCAAAGTCTCATCTTTCTACTGCCTAAGTGCTTAGAGATAGACCACCCTCCATCAGTTTTTGACTGAATCATTGGTGACCCATGCCTTAATTTACCTGAGAAGCATGAAATTTTACCCCGGCAAAAGATTTCATGCAGATAAATTTCACATAATTTATGCATGCATTTAAAAAAAATAAAAACTTATATATATTTTTGCAATAATATTGTGCTTCTTGAAGGAAAAAACTAATAAAAGCGGTTTCCTCTGACATCGCAGAGACCAACAATATGCCTCAACTAATGAACGATGCATAACTCACTAAAAATTTATTTTTATAAGCCACCAGCTTCGATTCAGATTAATTTAAAAACTTTATCGTCAATTTGTGGTTCAACTCCCAATATTTCAGTACTTAATTCTAACGCATTGATGGGCTCCTGGTGAGACGCAAGAATTGATGACGACCAGGATGTATTCAAGCTTATTCAGGGGCGGCGGGCGGGGTGAGAGTAATTAATCAAATTTTTACACTGAGCCCATGTTCATAAAAAATGACTCCTCATCCGGTACTACTAGGTGCTGAGCTAAGTCCAGTTGCATACAGCTATTTCGAGAAAGGTTGTGGGAAAAAAAGTGCAGCGACAATCCCGAAAGGTAATATGGGATATGATCAATACACTGTTCCTGATGACTGTAGCTGTCGATCCTACTTTTATTTCTTTCCTTTAGCACTCGCAAACACATTTTCATGGCCTTTCGCGCCAATTCTTTCAAATTTCTTTGAAAAAAAGAAAACTCAAAACCACCCACAATGCCTTTCAGGATTGTCGCGTGCACTTTTCCCGACAACCTTTCTCGAAATAGCTGTAGACATAACAAATGCACAGTTACAGTCTCAACTTATGCAGTTGCTTAAAAAAGCCTAACAAAATCGGGGGCTTACCGGGATTAACCCTGACTGCGATGCCGATGCAGGGCTCTAACAAATTTGCGTCGGTAAGCCACGTAAATGGGAGCTGATCATTAAATTTGCTCGTATTATACCCGGGAAAGATGAAATGACAAATACATGAATTTACTATATTGGACCCCTGGAATGAGGAAATAAATGCAAGATTGTTCCTGTTAAGACGCAAGGTATGCCCGCGAAAAGCACTGCACCAGTATCGTAGAGCTCATGGTTCGAATTGCAGCAAGCCTGAGCTTTTTCAGGCTTGCTGGGATTTATTGCTTCAATCCGCAGTTACAATATATGAAATCCATATATTCAACATTTCATAACTACTACCGTTAGACGTTAGACTAAAGGGTTTGACATAGCTGTAGGACAAACGTTGGCATTTCCGAGTTTCAAAAACTGTCAGTTTCAAAACGAGGCTGCATGCATCGTGGTGGTGTTGGTGTTAACTATATTTAACCTGGTTTAGTTCTATGACTCAGACATACGCCCCTTAAGCGCCTCTAATTTGCTTTGAAGTAATGATTCAAACTTAATCGCCCTGCAGTTGAACCTCTACCCAAAGGCCACCTTGGGGACAGAAGAAAGTGGCCGTTGTGGAGACGTGGCCGTTATGGGAAGGTAGAGGTGTAATATGACATATGTTTTTTGTCCTAAGTTCATGTTTACTGTTGCCTAATGGTAATCCAATCATAAACAATCTAATTTGAATGAAATAATGTCTTAAAACAAATTGATGATAGACAAAACGATCCAACGTTCGCAACCTAGACAATTGATGGTTACTGCTAAATATAAATTGAACACAATGAAGATAAGTATATCTTTAAATGAATAAGGCATAACGTAATGTTTGTCCATTTTCATTTCCCTCGAGACGCGTTTCCTTGCGGAAGGCGACTTTCTAGCGCGTTAATTCCTTACCAAAAATAATAGGAAAGACTTGCCGCGATTAATCATCGACGCGCCGTACGGATCAAATTTCGTGGCCATTCAATTTTCGTCAGTCGCTAACCGTTTTCGAGAGGTTATTTTGGCAGTTGGGGACGCGTTTTTAGTGGCCGTTGTAAAGAGGTGGCCGTTAGCGGAAGTTCTAATGGTATATTGTATAAACCAACATACAAACTGGACCATGACTGTTGAAATTGTACCTAATTAAGGCTTCCATAGTTCATATTTTTTTTAAAAGTGAAATTCAATATTTTACACTGAGTTACCATTGTAAAAGGCTACTTAGTTTAATAGTATTACTATGCAAATGCGTGAACTGAGCACTAGTTACTATCTTCATGGCCCTACCTAATTACACTGATAAACTGAAGTTCTTTGTCTCAAACGAAAGTATCTAAAACGTCCGCCATCCTCGAAAAAGCTATTCCAGTAATACTTTTTCGAATAAAGCAAAAGATTCAAACCACAATTACCAAATTGCCTATTTGTAGAGAGTGACATGCATGTTTATTTGTTGCTGCTGCCGGAAGAGTTCCTGAACTTTCTTGATTTACTGATACCATATTCAACAATTCCATTCAATGTTAATTCAGGCATAAAGAAAAATAACAACAAAAACAACAACAAATCCAAGACTTGAAGAGGTATTTCGGTTAAATATCAAGTGTAACGGTTTTGTTGGTGTCAGCAGCAAAAAGCGCTATTGTAAGACTGGAGGACACTGAGTGCAGAGGACGAGAATAAACTGCGTCAGGATTAGCTCAGTCGGTAGAAAAAAGTTGACTGCAGAGCGGGAGGCCGTTTGGGTTTGATTCCTGGGGCCGGACCAATACCAAGGGTCTTGAAAGAGGTCATGCCTTTTTCCTAGCTTCAAATGGCTAGACTTTCGCTTGCCCTCGGATGAACACGTATAAAATACAGTCCCGTTTCCAGTAAGTAGGAGACGCAAAAATAGTGTCCCCTACCAAGTATACTTTCGTGCTAAATACATTCATTTGACACTGAAATAATAAAAGTGACTGTATTTTCAATTCACCCCTCTCAGTCCTTATGTTCTCTGGACATCATCTTGATTTCACCTAATCTGGATATACTGATCGAGTGTAGCCAATTTTGTCAGTTTCTGTATATTTGATTTCAATTAAAAGCTGAAACGTAAATTAAACTGCGTATCAGTCCTTTCTGAGTAATACATCCAGAATCGCATATCAAACAAGCTTTTAGATCCGCAAGAAATGACCCATCTCCTCCTGTTAAAAGTCAAATCAGAGGTCCCATTGGCGGTAGGACACGCAATACCTTCCGGCTTATCCACCCGTCCTTTTTTCCTTTTTTTTCTCGACGGAGAAAGCTCACATGCCATGCACAGGTGGGAAAATCCCCGTGTATTAAAGACCCTTCACCCTTTACCCTGGTCTCAGCAGTAAAAAGTCTTTGATACGCGGGGATTTTTCCCGTTCATTCACCCGACGGCTATGCCATGCTGATGAGTCCCAATAAGGGCGAAACAGCTGTCCATGGCTGCCACTGCCCTGGTAATATGGCTGCGCGCATGCGTGAGTTACTGGTTAGGCCGTGGGTTGGTGTATGTGTGCCCGTTGCTTTAAGTTTGTCTTACTAAAGATATGCAAAAGTAAGGTTTACATGAAGCATTACCCAAACGTCACTTTAAGGAATATTATGGTATTTTCCGCAATGGTTTACTTGGAGCCTCCATATGTGCTGTACCCTTGAGTCAACCTATTCCCGTAAAGAATTATTTTTAGAACAGGCTTTCCCGCGAAATTAATGTGTTTTCGAGGACGTCCGCATATTTCTGTACATAGTGAGAAAAAATGGCGACGAAAGAGGGAATTTGGCCGACAAGTTCCTTGTTCCATCACCGTAGCTCCTGCCTCTGTTCCTTCCCTTACAACCGAGGAAAGCTAGTTTCGAGTTAATATAAATAATATGTAATCTGGCTTAAAAATATTGCTATAACGTAAAATGCCGCCTATAAGCCCTGGGCTTATACAAGTTCGTAAGGGGTTTTGGGTGGGCTTATAAACGGGGGAGCTTATATCCGGATGGGCTTATAAGCGGACGGAAAAAGAAAACGTTTCGAAATGAGCAACAGCACTGTTGATCGACGTATGATTTAAATTTATTACTCTTAAAATTGAAGCCTTAAAAAGGCAGCAATAAATCGAATTCAGTTAAATTTCAAAACAAAATCAAAACTGTAACTGGGGCTTATATCCGGATGGGCTTATAATCGGATGTATTTTTTGTTTGCATGTAGGTGGGCCTATAACCGGGGGGGGGGGTTTATAAGCGGATGGGCTTATAAGCGGCAGTTTACGGTAAGTTGTCACAAGACATGAAAGCTACAAAAACCCTTTGGGTGCAGAATTATCAAACTCGGGAAGAAATTAAACACTGTTTGGCAATCACACTATTTCTCAAGATCGGGCTCAAGATGCTACAAGATTTCAAGGCCGCAGCAAAAACTTGTAGACCTCAAATAACCGCAAAAGTAATATGCAAGAGGACGTGACATGCCGAAACATCTAACTTCCGCCGTGAAACCTCTGAGAACCTTTCTTTCATTCAAGGATTTCAATCTTTTGAAGTCGCTAGCCCCATCGACTCGCTCCTTTTTTAATTTTATGACTCCCTGTTATTTTCCTTGTTTACATGTTACTTAGTTTCTTAGTAGCAAGAGAAAAATACCAGGCTCAGTAGAGTCTGTATCGACGGTTGTTTTATTGTGTGAATGAAACCCTCAGTATCATTAGGTCAACAGTAAATTTCGCTTTTAATTCGATTTCATTCCTGTTGAACATTTCGTTTGTTTTGTTTGATATGTCCTCTTGAAATATTTGCCGTTGAGATTGTACGCTATCAAAAGCCGTTTTCATCCACAGCCACATTAATTTGGCTTATAATACTCCGTTCATAATTCGCGACCTCAGATCTCGCACAATTACAGCCGCCGCGCAAGCGAAAGATGCAGTCCGTGTTCGATCTAACACAGTTGGAACAACATACTTTTAACTTCAAAATTAACTGTGTGTTGATGCAGTGTGGTCCTTTGTAGAATTTGTAAAAAGGTCCAAAGCATTGCACAAGTGAGTTAACCAGTAAAGTAAAGTAACTAAAGAGCTTGATTTTCAATACTGTATTTTATTTACCCGCTGTCGAGTCGAGGGCCGGAACTGGGTTGTTAGTGATAAAACTTCTGATATGCAGCCAACTGTCAAGATTACAAGCAAACTTGAAGACGTCGCATGAGTGTATCACTTTTTCTTTTTGTTATTATGGCTTAAGCGCGTATTTTTAACCCGATAGAAGATCAGAACTATCATCAGATAACTCTTTCACGCTGGCTACCGCCATTGTTGGCAGCAATTCAAATCGCGCTTCTGTGACTCAGCGTGTGACGTATGATCATAGCTCTGCTCTGACTGGATATTACTTATTTCTAATATATAGATTTAGCCAGGGCTAAAAGCGAAGCTCTCGATAATATTTATAGTTTGTTCAAACAAAATATAAAATCGTGTATGGCTAAGCGGCGAGGGCATCGCCGGAGAACGGTGAAAAAACAACAATAGGTGTAATTAGCAAAAAAGCAACTTTGCACATGCAGCACACGTTTTTTGTACATTTCTTTGCCGTTGTTTTGGACGACTACAACGTGAAACTTCCAGAAACGTTTTTATGGAGGCAATGTCGCAAGTGTTCTTATTCACTTTTTTTTCACTGCTGCGCATTTTCTCCTTGCATTGATGGCCGTTAGCATTGTCACCGCGGCTACAAAATTTTCATGTTGATGTTGTTCCTCCAACAAAAAAATGTCTCCTTTGTTTTTTATCTCCCGCTCTAGATCTCTGCCGCCCTTTTTCTCGTTGAGTTTCGCTGGCCTATCGCTTTTTTTCTATCTTTCTTTTGCTCTATAGTCCAAATTTATTGGACATGACAATTAATCCAAGCTTAATACTTTTAGAAAACCCGGATACAGCGGAAACAATTTGCGCTTTCTTCCGCTTTTCGGTTTCGTCTTTATTGACTCTTTAGCTGACTCTGCTTTACAAGACACGGGTGGCCATGCGATTTCCCGCCAAAATAACCTCGAGTTGCATTTGAGTTGCCATACTTGTTGATTGAGTTATTTAACATTGGTATACCTGTGGTGCGGACGGACGGTCGGGCGTACGGTCACGTGATGACCAAATTTTCTGGGATGGGTAGATTACCACATTTTCTTACCCATGGCGTTCCGCTTCGCGCGCGAGAGCTCCGCTATAAACAACAATTTTTCGTCGGAAAGGGCTCCAAGGGCTTATATGGGAGACGAAGGCTCCTTCCAAGCGTGCCTATCGCCCCACTTCACCTCACTCCCCCAACCAGCAGATTCATGCATACAAAAACTCCAATGTGAACAAAATTTGCGTTGCAGATATAAGATTCTTTAGCTCAGTGGAGATTTGGAGATTCTTTTTGTTTGATTCACCATTCTCACATTGCCCATATGCACCTATCATCTTGTTCAGCTCCCTCAAACACACCCTTCCCCCTCCCCCCTGTGAAATTGGAAACAATGGTCGTGGTGAACAAGGTGTATTAAGGGCAATGTGACAATGGTGAATGTGTTTTCAAAAGGGATTTTTTTCCCTTGCTCTTTAAATCACGCAACCCCTTGACCAGAGGGTGAATGGAAGGCTCCTAAAGTTACAAAGTAGAGATTTAAGAATTTCTTTGTTTCAGCTGGTTGAAAAGTTTGTTGCTTTAGCCTTGTATTTGTAGCTTTGGTTACTAACGTCGTGGTCGATTCTGATTCGATTCGTGAGTAAGAAAACAAATGAACTTGTCCATCTCATAAAAAGATGAAGTTTCTACCTGAAGAGTGTGACCGGCTTGTATTAAACGAGGTGGGTGTCATAAATCACCTTGACCAAAATTCAATCCAGTGCACGTATATTCTAAATTAGTAGTATTTACTAACATCTGCACTAAAACTAAATTCACTGAATATATATTCGCAGTATACAGTTTATTTAAGATCTTCTGCAAAAAGGTATAAAGTTACATCCCTGGCAACCACGTCTTATTTTTATCATCTGAAATCAGTCTTCACTTCTATTCAGCCACTCTCCTGTTATTTTGCGGCTAGTCACGGAGTGAGAGTCTGAGTTATATTCCATACGAATATCATCAATTATTAATGTCACTCATGCTGATAATATAACAGGAATAATTCTTCCTTTGTTTTAATACAGCGCGCCGATATATTCTCTTCACGCTGCCGTATGCCAGTGTTTCTAGGATCATACAGCAAACGAAAAAGCAAAATTTTACTAATGCATTAGAATAATGATTATATAATATAAATTAATATCTAATTTTACGGTGGCTTTTTCTAGTTTCTATTGTAAATTATTATTTTTTTTTTTCTTGTTTAATAATGCTACTTAACACTCCCAATCACCTTGTTGATCTCGTTAACTGTTTTAATACTACTTTAAAGTCCATCACCGACAAACACGCTCCTTGGCGGAAGAGATCCATGACTCAAAGAGTTCAAGCTCCATGGTTGTCTGATGAGATCAGATCTGCGAAACGTCGCCGAAGGATAGCTGAGCGTAACTGGAGGTCTACAAAGTCTGAATCTGACTGGAGAACATTCAAACTTCTTCGGAACAAAGTTGTCTTTCTTATGAATAAGTCTCGTCGTGAATTTTACACAGATTTTGTCAACAACATTTCTGGAGATCAACGCAAGCTTTTTTTGCTGCTACAAAGAAACTGTTCAATCAGACAGCAGATACGCCTTTTCCACCTCACGGCGATAAGTTAGCCTTGGCTAATGACATGGGGTCGTTCTTTATTAAGAAAATATCGGATCTTCGTGTTAGCCTTGATGCAACTGAGAATTTGTGCAGCACTGTTAACCGCCATTCTTCTCATTGTTCTTCGTCCTTTACTGCTTTTCGCCGTGTAGACATGGACTCTTTAGAAAAACTTGCGCTCAGAGCGCCGACAAAATCTTGTTTACTTGATCCTGTTCCCACTAATATCTTGAAAGATTGCCTTGATGAGTTACTTCCGATATTATCTACTACGATAAACTTGTCGCTTGAATCAGGATTTTTCCTGACATTTGGAAAGAGTCGATTGTTACACCACTGCTAAAAAAACAAGGTCTTGACTTGGTTTTTAAAAACTTTCGACCGATCAGCAATCTTTCCTTTGTTTCAAAATTGGCTGAAAGAGTGGCAGCTGATCAGATTCAGTCCTACTTAAATGAGCATGATCTTTTTCCTTCATTGCAATCAGCCTATCGACGGCACCATAGCACAGAAACTGCCCTGCTTAAAGTCAAGAATGACATTCTGATGAACATGGAAAATCAGAAGGTCACGTTGTTAGTGCTTCTTGATTTAAGCGCCGCGTTTGATACCGTGGACCATAGGATTCTCTTAGATCGCCTTCAGTTTGATTTTGGAATTTCAGGCTCTGCACTTAATTGGATTGAATCGTACCTTTCTAACAGAACCCAGCGCATCTATATAGACGGAGTTCTATCGAGTAATTTTAATCTTAAATTTGGAGTTCCACAAGGCAGCTGTCTCGGGCCATTATTGTTTTCCCTCTATGCTAGTAAACTTTTTAAGATCGTCGAATCACATCTTCCTAATTCCCATTGTTATGCAGATGACACGCAACTGTACATCGCGTTTAGATCAGGAAATGATTTGGAGGAGACCGCTGCTATAACTGCCATGGAATCATGTATTGCTGATATCAGTAGATGGATGCATTCGGATAAGTTAAAACTGAATTCCGATAAGACAGAATGTCTTCTGATTGGAACACGACAACAACTTCAGAAAGTCAGTAACATTAGTACCTTATCGGTTGGGGACTCCCAAATTGCTCCATCTTCTGAAGTTCGAAACCTAGGAGCTTGGTTTGATTCTAAAATGAGTATGCTAAGTCATATCAACAAAACTTGCTCATCCGCTTTCAATTATCTTTATAACATGCGTAGAATTAGGAAATATTTAAGTCGTTCAGTCACCGAATCATTAGTTCATGCTTTTATCACCAGTAGAATAGATTATTGTAACAGTCTACTATATGGCCTCCCGAATTCACATATCATGAAACTCCAACGGATACAGAATGCCGCGGCTCGGTTGGTCACCGGAACACCTAGATTCTGCCATGTTACACCATTGCTTTTCCACCTTCATTGGCTTCCAATAAGTTACCGTATAAAGTTTAAGATTCTACTTTTGACATTTAAGTGCTTATATGGTCAAGCTCCTAATTATCTAATTGATTTCATTACTACCAAAAAGCAATCCAAGTACTCTCTAAGGTCAAATGAGTCTATATTCCTCGAGTTACCATGCATTAAGACCCATCCAACTCTTGGCGATCGTGCATTCCAGTCAGCTGCACCTTATCTCTGGAATGCATTACCTTCGGAAATTCGCAACATGAAGACATTGGACACTTTTAAGACTGCTGTTAAAACTCATTTTTTCAATTTAGCTTTTAAATAGATTTAATTGTTGGCTTTTATAATAGTTTTTTTTTTTTTAATTATTATCATTATTTATTTATTTATTTTTATTTATAGTTTTTAATACTTTTTATTGTAGTTTTTAATAGTTGCTCATGCTTTAGTCACCTTTAACATAAATTTAATATAACAATATTGTAAAGCGCAACCGAATATATTCATATAGAGGTTTGCGCTATATAAATGTAAATTATTATTATTATTATTGTTTCAGTCTCATTTGGCAAGGTAAGGCGCTTAATGTCATTTGCGAACGGAAAAAAAAAACAATTAGTGAGAAACTGAATAGCAAAATTTAAAAAAAAATAATAAATTAAAAAACCTGTACATTTGTATTTGTTCGAGTGACACAACATTTTAGATTTGTGTTGCCTGTTCTTGATAATTAGCCAAAAAGCTTCTCACTATACTTAACAGTCAATCGGCTTGTTCAGGGAGAAGGTCGTTTCACTTAAATTAAGTGACTATTTGTGAAAGACCGAGTATGTAAGTCGCGCGAGTAAAAATCGACGGAGGCATGTTTACCGTATCAACTGCTATTTGTTTTGAGGTACTTGAGAAGTTGACCTGTTAAGTTTTCCCGGCACTTCATCATCTTTCTGTAAAGATTAATCGGA
>CALNXK010000427.1:137500-145000 GCA_942486035.1 Porites lobata
TCCTGCTGTTTTAAAACTTGTTTTAATACTAACAGTTTTTCAACCCGGGGGGGACTCCCATATGAAACAGACGGGGATGCTCGTCGTCTCGCTTAGGGGTGTAAATTTTGGATTTTGGTCTCGCTTAGGGTGTTCCGGGCAAAGCGCCAATATTTTAAGCCGCCAGGGTCTCGTTTAGGGTTCCGCGAAGAGAAACAGAAGTCAAATTTTCTTTTTAACTTGTTTTGTTTACCGTATTACCTCTGTGATTATAAATCAAGTGCCAAAGAGACAATGCATGAACATGATGAAGAACTTGAGATTTATGACAATGCTTTTAAGAACTACTTTTAGATAAAAGCATTCGATGATTATGTCTTAATATCATTAAAACTCATTGCATGTCGTATTTGTGAGTTTTTAAGCGGTCTCTTTTAGGGGTCAAAATTTGCTTAATCCACGCCCAGATTGGTCTCCCTTAGGGGTCACAAAAAGCTTGAACCACGCCCAGATGGTCTCCTTTAGGGGTTAAATTCAAAATTTCCGACGAGCATCCCCGTCTGTTTCATATGGGAGTCCCCCCCCGGGTTTTTCAAGTTCCGATTAGTCTTTTTGTCTCTAACTTTTGACATGAAGCAGGGATTTAGTCATTTGCAAAACAGCTAAGTAATTTCTTCGCTTTAGGATAAGTTCCTTTGTAGAAAAGACCTTGTAATTAGCAAATATCAGGGTCGTAATAAGGTATACTTTTTTGCCAAATGATCCCACATTTAGGCCGTAAATTTTGATCCCTGATCCCAAAATTGTTGCAAAACTTGATCCCTGATCCCGTGAATTTGTTTGATCCCTAGATTCAAACCGGGTTGGATTAGTTGCGTACACTTTACAAAAACTGCAAAAAAAAATTGTTTCCCTTTTTGATTTCTTTTACAATTAGTCACATCATTTACTGACTGGAGAATTAAAGTTGGTTGCAGTTTGTTCTTTAGAGCAATCATAGTTTCTATCATAATACGTTTCACTTAAGAGCTCTCATTACAATTAATATATCTCTACGGTAATGAACTTTTAGCTTGGTGCTCTGTTCGTGCCGTTTACGCCTTTCCTTTAAAATGCGATCAATTCCGCAATTCGCCAGCAACACAAGCAAAAGAAAACATCAAGTTAGTCTAAGGTGAAAGGGGCTTGTCCTAATTGTACACGTAGTTTGTCTCAGTCGTCGCCTTGGTAGCACCGGTTTACCAACTAAGGTGAGGTGTGCCACAAGTCATACATCACCATCTGACTATCCTCACGTTTCATTTTGGTGTAGGTAGCCTGAAGGTGCACGCCTAGGGGGTCTTGGGGCATACTCCCCTAGAAAAGTTTTAAATTTAGGGTCTCAGCAAGGCCATTTCCAGCGTTTTTTTGCAGGACATTTTCAGTAAATTAACACGCAGGAAAATGCAGTAGCTAGTTGTTTATTTTACCCATCTCTGGTGTTGTTGGTAAGATTCAGTGTTTATGGGAAAAAAGAGGCCGGTGAAGCCGTCAGAATTACAGAGTAATGAAAGGATCAAGCAAACACTAACACAAACACACCAACAGTGCAAAAAATGTACCTATTTAATGATAAAAAAATGCATTTTCAGGAAATAAAAAAATATTTTCTTTGTTTTAACTATACATGTACACACGCGCGTATGTTCATTTATGGATGATACGCTCCTGAGATCTCTTACCTACAGAATTCCACAAGACCAGGATGAATAGAGAATCCCTGTCGCTAGCGTGTCAACAACAACAGCTTATAAAATGCTAATATAACTTGCAAAAGGTGTAGCGACAGAAAATTTGAAGAGTCTATCATGGCTGCACAATTTGCAGTAATTTATTTCCAGACTACAGGGATTGTGTTTCCTTGATTTTGGACGATTCGACTTGCTAGCTTTTTATCACAGATCAGAGCTTCTTCCTGGCAGAATATTTAATCAGAGCTACGAGCTTCATCAAGTTGCTATATCTTTCATGACGCTAGCTACTTTACGTTTGAAAGTAATTTGCATTTAGTGGCTTGAAAGTGAATTTTTGAATGATATTTTTGGGATCTGTTGAAGGAATTTTAGTATAAAGCCTACCATATATGGTGTCTTGAGGCTCATCAGTACAAGGTGCAAAGTGTCAAATACCAAGTGCAAAAAGAAAGTGCTATGATAAGAGGATTTTGTCAATTAAAAGAACTGCGTCTCTTAACAAGACATCTTTGTTAAATATTTGCTTAGGATGCCTTTCTTAATCATCACACGACAGGTTTAGAAAGAGAGAAATTAGCCACTCTGGTAAAGGGCAATGTCCATTACGTACATTGTTTCTTTCCAGAATCCGTATTCGGCAAGCAAAGACTTTGACCAATTCTTTAGCTCAGTCATCTTAGCTTGTTATAACAAGTTATTAGTATTATTTTTCGTAATTGTTGAACAGTTGATTTTGCCTTGCAAGTAGAAAATTATCTTAGGCGTGTAACCACATCCTATGACGAATAATAGAATTGACTCGGTTTGTTTTTATCAACCTTAGTGGCTTTGATTGTAATCGGTTTATGCGCGGTAAATAATAATTAAGGTAGATAATGTGGGATATGTTAAGGAAATAGGTATCACGCTCATGTGTTAGATCGCAAGAAATAATAGTGAGCCTTTGCCAAGTTCGGTTTGCGGCCGGACATACGGGCTTTTACTTCGGGTAGAAGAGCACAGAACGCGTCATCTGAATAGAATGGGCAAAAGAGAAACATTATTGTTAATTTATGACAAATGTATGCAACCGGGTAGTCGTAATAGAGACAAACGTATGCATTGACATGAACGCACTACAATGTCTTGTCACGGTAGAATCGAGTACTTTTAGTTGCTAACTTTGGAAGTGTGCAAATGTGGAAATGTGGAAATGTGGAAATGTGGAAATGTGGAAATGTGGAAATGTGGAAATGTGGAAATGTGGAAATGTGGAAATGTGGAAATGTGGAAATATGTCTTCATTGTCTTAATTTATCTAATAACTCTGGAAGTGTGGAAATGTGGAAATGTGGAAATATGCCTTCCTTGTCTTTGTCTAATAACTATGGAGGTCTGGAAGTGTGGAAATGTGGAAATATGTCTTCCTTGTCATCTAATAACTCTGGAAGTGTGGAAATGTGGAAATATGGAAATATGCCTTCCTTGTCTTTGTCTAATAACTCTGGAAGTGTGGAAATCTGGAAATGTGGAAATATGTCTTCATTGTCTTTGTGTCAAAACTCTGGAAGTGTGGAAATCTGGAAATGTGGAAATATGTCTTCATTGTCTTTGTCTAATAACTCTGGAAGTGTGGAAGTGTGGAAATGTGGAAATATGTCTTCATTGTCTTAATGTATGTAATAACTCTGGAAATGTGGAAATGTGGAAATATGTCTTCATTGTCTTAATTTATCTGATAACTCTGGAAGTGTGGAAATGTGGAAATGTTCCTCCACTGTCTTTATCTGTTAACACCGGAAGTGTGGAAATGTGCAGAAATGTGTCTTCATTGTCTTTTATCCAAAAACTCTGGAAGTGTGGAAAACTGGAAATCTGGAAATGTGTCTTGTTTGGTTTAATCTAATAACTCTGAAAGTGTGAAAATCTGGACGGCCTTTTTGTACAGAATCTGACTGTTGATTGACATAGGACTCTTAAAATGCTATTTACGAAGAGTTGGGTCCCTTACTAGTTTGGGTTTTAATGGCTTTTGAATTTAATTTTCCCAACTTGTACTAGAAAAAATAAGGAAATAGTTTTTATAAAGCATTACTGTATACAACATCGATTATATAACGATTCAATTCCCTTAATTTGCCAGGAGATCATGACAAGGGTAGAATTAAAAAATCAATTGAACCTATACTCGCAGCATGGGGTTTGAAAATGTAGTTGTTTTAGGATTCTGATATATTATTGTTATTTTGGAAATAAATTCCCCCGAAAGACAAATTGTGTTTAGTAATGACAGAGTTTTAAATTGTCGCCTGTTTCCCGAAAACGGTTTTATATAGCAATTTAACGGACAATCAATTACTGACACCGTTGGATTTTTATAGTTATAAAAACCCATGGCCCCCATGGCCTGATGTATATCGAGATGTACCGGTATATGAAATTAAAGTAACAACAAGCCTTGTAAATAATGATTCTTAAACCTCGGCGTGACCTTAGGGTCACCTTATGATGGCAATATTATACACATTGATTAATATCAGGGATTTGTGATAATAATAATAATAATAATAATAATAATAATAATAATAATAATAATAATAATAATAATAATAATAAAATACATATTTTAAGAGGAGGCCTCCATCAATAAACTAGGCTCGATTTCCGCCGTCTCCCGGGTCCGGTCTTTGGTCCGGTCCCTCATTTTCCCGAACAGCGGCTGGTAATCGAGCCTATCACTAAACACACAAACTTAAATTCGAACATTAAGTCCCGAAAAAGATATACATTACAGGGCTGTTGAAGGTAAAAAGCCGAACAGGAACAGAGATTCATTTCATCGATTCAGTTGCATAAGTACGTTTGTCAGAGCAAACTACGATTGCGCTTTTTTATGCGTTTATTTAAAAGTTGATGGTGCAAAGAGCTTCAAAATCCTCAGTGAAGTAAATCCTCGTGCTTACTTGGTCGCCAATCGTATTTCTTAAAAGCCAAACCCGCAACAGTCAGGGGCGTCCATTTTCCTCCCCAACAAACAACTACAGAAATATGCGGCCGGCGGTGAGATTAAACTAGCAATGTGTCTGTCTTGCGATTGACAGCAATCGGAAGTAACGCAAGTAATTTCGCCGCACGCGAGTCCTATTTTTAATTCCAAAATCATCCAAGACGCCTTTCCAGATTTTCACACTTTCAGAGTTATTAGATTAAAACAAACAAGACACATTTCCAGATTTCCAGTTTTCCAGAGTTATTGGATAAAGACAACAAAGACACATTTCTGCACATTTCCACACTTCCGGTGTTAACAGATAAAGACAGTGGAGAAACATTTCAACATTTCCACATTTCCACATTTCCAGCGTTATCAGATAAAGACATTGAAGACATATTTCCACATTTCCACATTTCCACACTTCCAGAGTTATTAGATAAAGACACTGAAGACATATTTCCACATTTCCACACTTCCAGACCTCCAGAGTTATTAGACAAAGACAAGGAAGGCATATTTCCACATTTCCACACTTCCAGAGTTATTAGACAAAGACAATGAAGACATATTTCCACATTTCCACATTTCCACACTTCCAGAGTTTTGAGACAAAGACAAAGAAGACATATTTCCACATTTCCACACTTTCACGTTTCCAGAGTTATTAGATAAATTAAGACAATGAAGACATATTTCCACATTTCCACATTTGCACACTTCCAAAGTTAGCAACTAAAAGTACTCGATTCTGCCGTGACAAGACATTGTAGTGCGTTCATGTCAATGCATACGTTTGTCTCTCTTACGACTACCCGGTTACATACATTTGTCATAAATTAACGATAATGTTTCTCTTTTGCCCATTCCATTCTGATGACGCGTTCTGTGCTCTTCTACCCGAAGTAAAAGCCGACATACGTAGTCAAGGCGTTTACTTGTGGTAACCATAAAACTAGTAAGCATTGTAATTTTGAGTAGAACGTTTAGAACGATTGTGATGTACGAATGAACGAACGAAATAAAGCGAAAAAAGTGAAAGATACAGTCCTGATTGTTTATTGAACCAGCGGACGCGGAGATATTCCAAACGCAGTGAAAGATTCCGCAACATAGCTCCAACAAACTGAGTCAATAGGTCAACAAGCAGAGAGTAGGTAATGTGCTAAAAAAGACAACATGAGATAAATATCTTTAAATTCAAGCAAAGTATCCACAAGTTTTCCAGACAAGCTAGTCCAGCAGATCTGATTGCATTAGTACAGTTTAGTACTGGATCGAAATGTTACAGCAAAAATTCAACTGAATTGAAAAATGTTGACAGGTTCGTCCAATTAAGGCCATTTCAGAATTTTGTGGTCTTTGTTGTTCTCTTGGACAACCGGATCTCTGATCCCCTTACAGTAATGCTGATCCCGATCTCAACGGCTTGTGATCCAAGATCCCGGTGCTGTGCAGTGATCCCTGATCCCACCCCATTTTTTGATGTTGATTCCTGATATATTAAGAAAATGAAATGAAATATTAAGAAAATGAACTGGAAATCCGTGACATCCCGTTGACTAAAATGTGGGCGTGAAAACCAAATCGCTGTTCATCACTTCCGGTGAAGTCTCCAACGACCCTCTAACTCTTGCGGCCGTCAGTGTCACAGTTCTGTAGACTCCCAAACAAAAGAGAAAAAGGACTGCCTGATCGCAGGTTCGGCAAAAAAATAGTCTGAAAAGACCAAGGGTCAAAAAAGTTTCATAAAGCATTTTCTCATCTAAAAGAAGTGTTGTCAGAAGCCTTCAATTAATTGAAGGGCTGAGAAAAAATTGCATTATGGGTGGCATGGAATCAAGAGCTGCAGCAGACTGGGCGGGTATAAATCGAACCTCCATGTGCGATTAGCTCTCGTAAGCGACCGTCTCCCATAAGCGACCCCCAATCCAAAACACCAAAATTTTCCCAGTCAAAGCCTTACAGTTGGAATCTATTGTAAACTACCACCTCCTCGGTATATAAGCGACGTGCACCACTTTCTGAGCCTGACGGTTAAAGATTTTCCATTGTTTTTTTAAAATCCCTTGTATAAAGCGACTACTTGACGCATTCTCTGATCTCTATTTTTCGCTGTATGCCCTATCTTACTCACAGGGTCCAGAGGAGTTTCGTGTGAATAAATGAAATACTTATTTAAAGTCTCACCTTGAAAAATGTCTATACCTGTCGCTTAGCACGATTAATTAGCCCAATGAGATCTTCATAACTCTACTGTAAACGATTTCTTCGCTTCTTATCTGACCCAGATCGACTTTTGAAAATCAATAACCGCAAGCCATATCCTCGCTGGCGCACGGCACGTCGCCAGAAGGGTGACCGAAGGCCGTTGCCCGAAGGGCGACCGAGGCACGAAGTGCCGAATAAAAGAAAGGATTTTATACTGTAAGCCGATCTTGCGAGCCGTCAGTCTCTTGGTTTGCGGTCTATAGAATTTGTAACGAAACTATAACGCGATCAAAATAACCCATTTTTTCAGAGGTTTTCGACGGGTTTTGATGTTCTAACGACAAACACGTCTCCTCTGGACCCTGTGTCTTACTTAGAACATACCAAGGACTTTAGTGACAACATGCAATTTGATATCCTATGTGCCTAGACCTTTTCTCGGAAGAAACCCCCCTGGCCCCTGTGGTTCGATTCTTGTGAACGACCAAATCCAATAAGCGATCACTCAGTCTTTGCATTTCGGTTGGTCGCTTACGGGAGGTTCGAGTGTAGATCTGAAATGATGTCTACAATAGGTATGTTTCAGGGGGCTGAAAAAGTCCAAAA
>CALNXK010000427.1:147500-152500 GCA_942486035.1 Porites lobata
GCGCATTTTGTCCAAATCCCAAAAAAAGCTAAAAGAATCCTTGATGTTCTCTTGTGTGTTTGGGTTTTCTAAAGCGTCTTTTTGTGCCCTGACATCTTCATTCACGGCATTTTAAAACTTCATTGCCATCTTGACACTGAGACGTACAAAAGGGTTGCCATGGTAATTTTGTAATTTCACATGTGAAATACAAATTATAGCTGAAATTTCACACCAAAATTAAGGAGCAATTCGTCACCTATGATATTAACCATGCAAATGAGCAGGTGACAGCGATAGTCCCACTGTTTTCTAATCCTAAAAACAATAGTCTGCAGTCAGTCCGCAGTCTGCATTTTACACTGCCCCGTAAATTAATGCTTGAAGCGGGAAATTTAAAGTGAAAGTGTTTTTCGCTTTTAACTCCTGAACTTTCATCGATCTTAAATTTGATATTGTTTGTAATATTTCTATTTGTATGGAATTTCTGGGAATACACATTCATAAAATGAAAATTACAGTCAAACCTCCATCTCTGACCACTTCGCTTTTATATGATTATCTCCAACATTTAACCGATATATAGATAGATAGTTAGATAGATAGTTTATTAAAATTGCATCGCAGCCAAAGGCTGAATTATGCTATTATTAATTTTTACAAATACTTTACAATACTCGAAAATTACAAATGAATCCTAGACAATAAGTCGAAAACTAATTCTTAAGATAATATTAAAAATTCTATACAACATATTTGTATTAAAATATGTTAAGATATGAAGCATGAATATATAAAGTGGGATAAAACTACAGCCCGGACTATTTCGACATCGCATAAATAAAGAGTTACTTGTTCTGTTCGTGCAAAGCTTTGGCATATTAAAAAGGCCCTGTCGTCTTAGGTTATAGCGTGAGTTGTCATAGTCTGGTGGAAGGCGGGCCTTCAATTTATGGTTTGGATCACTGGCAATGTTATCAAAAAGCCTGCTACATAGTACTTAATAATGCTCCAAAATGGGTGTTAACCCCATCTCTGTTGCCGAGTTGCACTTTCCTGAGGTTATTATTGATATTGCTCTTTTCTCGAGCCCTACCAGCTCTTTCTTTAAGTACTGGGGGAGACCGTTGAAACAGACAGGTGCTGCATAATCAATAACAGATCTCACGCACGATAAGTAGAACAGTGCTAGATCTTGTTGCGGAACTCCCGCTCTCTTTAACTGAGTTAGGAAATAGAGTCTCTTGCTAGCCTTTTTGGTTATCTCAGTTACATGGTCGTTCCATGTTAGACCGTTCGCTATTGTAAGGCCTAGTAGCTTTGTACTAGTGACAAACTCTACCTCCTTTCCTTCTATGATGACAGGATCAAAGATTCTTTGCTCTTTAGCAAAGGAGATCCTGACAATTAGTTCATGCATCAGTGTTGAGATATTGAATGCACGGGAAGTTAAGAGAGTACATTAGAGAGTGTAAGAGTTGCTTGAGGCGCAGCCGAGAGCATCTGTAGCCTCTTGAAATATGCATGGCTGAAGCATGAACTAATTGTTTTATAACATCATAGTGATGAATTTAGCAGTGAATGTAAAATTTTATTATTGTAGCGCATGCTCAAGGAAGTGCATGTCAATGTAATGTGTTACATATAATAATTTGCAAATTGGGGGAATGGCTTTATTGACAGGGAGGAGATTATTAAGGCAAGGAAGGGGGAAGTAAGAGTTGAAGGTACAGAGGAGGTGCAAGGAGCAGCAAATCCCCTTGGGATTCAAACAAAACCGCCAAAAATCCCTGCACCAAAATTTAACCCCCCCAAAATCCCATGCCGAATTTCCGAACCATAAAAATTTTCTGGACAGAAAGCATTAAATGATATAACGGGAAAATAGAACCATCTAGTTTCGAATACCCAAAAAAGTCCCATCTTAAATCAAGCTACCCCAAAAGATTAGTGCCAAAATGTTCCTACCTAAAAGCATCCTGAAATTGAAATTTCAAACCCAGAAAAATCCTTCGATTGTTGCTGTCATTTGAAATCCAGAGTACCCCCCCGCCCCCAGGATCTGCTTGCAAGATAAAAATAATTAAAAACCCCCAAACTTTGCAGTGATCAACAATAACTATTAGGTATAGGTGGTCCTTACCTAAGATGATTTCTGTAACTGCCTTTAACAGTGTCATACACACTTACAACATAAGCATGAAAGTGAGGCCTTCCTAGGGCCACCAGATCTACTGTAAACTTTAAAGAAAGGGCAGTGAAAACAAGAACAATTTGTGATTTAGTTAGAGATTAAAAATTAACCCGAAAAAATTTTCCTTGAGCAGTTATAGTAAATGAAAGTGTGTTGGAAAGTGGACAGTGGAGAAACTGACCGTAGGCAAGGATCCTTCAGAAATGCATGAAAAATCAAGTCTTTATAATAATACTTTATTCACAACATTGACAACATGGTCAGCGATCAGCAAAGATTGCAGACGTGTTTTGCTTACTGCATGTGATATGTCTTCTGTTCACTGCTTAATGCAGATTCTTACAGCGTTTTTTGCCTTTATGTTTTGGTGTCTCCGTGTGTCCATTTATGTAACAAGCAAAATGCCATCAAATGACAAGCCTTCTTTGAAGGATCTTCGGGGCTCAAAGTTTAAATTTGAGTTTGGTAGCACTTGTGCTACCAGATGTAAATTTTTAGGCGCACTGCCGAAATTTTAAGCGCACAGCTGAAAATTTTAGGAGCACAGTTTATAATGTTGGGAGCATCTATTTCAAAAGAAAAAGTAAAAAGCTTAACAGTGCCACGTTTATTTGTCATCTTCAGTTTGTTACTTTTACTTCAGTCCTGTGATTGATAAAACACAGCCCATTTGCTACACAGTAATACCATTGTGATTTTTAATACTAATTTCTCTTTTTGACAGTACAGCTGTGACTAAAGAAAACTTACACTTGAGAAAAATTCAAAACTGACAACAATGAGTGCGTCAAACGAGAATGAAAGTTAATCTTTAATGAATTTGTTAAATGTGCAATGACTTACATGTACCTGGGATATGACTTAAAAACTTTCTTACCTGGAAAAGAAGGCTCTTAATCCGCACTGTTTTTGTTTTGATTGACCTTAAAACTGATCGTTCGAAATGATCGTCCATTGCGCAAAAAGCACGTGTTTCGTTCGTAGCATTATTTGCATGTGTCAGCGGTGTTTATCACAAAACAGAAGAGTCTGGGATGGAGTAAAACATCGAAACGAAAAAAAACATTCGAGTTCGTGGAATCCATTGGGAGAAAAGACCAATTAAACATACACCGTCTTATCTGGTTCGAGTTCGTAAGTATGTTCGGAAGTAAGTCAGTTGCACTGTGCTTTGAGTTTTAAGGCGCACAGGTGCGATTACACATGAATTTTTAGGCGCACAACCAAAAATCCAGTCGCATATGTGACCTTTTAGTTGCTAACCTTGAGCCGTGATCTTGAGTTGCTGCTCGATAGCAAACTCAAGCCGATTCATTCCAGGCTAGACAACCTATTCAAAGCAAGACTTGATTCACTTGAGGCAAGGAATGCGAGTTTAGAAGCCGAAAATGCTAAACTGGCCAGTAAACTGCAATTCTGCGAAGCTTCGTTGAATAATTTAGAACAGTATTCTCCCCGCGAGTGTGTAAAAATTTCTGGTATTCTTGAGGCAGAAGACAAAAACACAAGGGAAATTGCAATAAAAGCTATTTATCCTTGAGGATATTTCTCAGAGCAAATCTATGCCTTTCTTTTCTACAATTCATTTCAACATAAGAAGTCATTCTGCTAACCATGATGGTTTGACAATGCTGTTATCAGATTTACAACATTCACGCGATGTTATTGGCCTTTCCGAAACAAAGATAAAAAGGTAACTGTGATCTAACTAGCAACATTGGTATTGAAGGATATGATTCTGTATGGTTTGGGGCAACACTTATGACCGTAACATCAAACCACTTAAATAATATAACGGAAAGCAGTCTGTTTAATTACTTTCTCCAATTTCGATGCACATACAAGTCCTCTGTTTGCTAAGCTTAACCTTCTTAAACTTCAGGATCATATTAATTTTTTTTTCAGTTTTATTATTCACACTTTATATAAAATATTTACATTATATAATAAGTTAGGAATACACTAATGAAGTAGAAGAAAAAGGAAAAAAAAGAAAATTAATGTTTTGGGTAGAAGTGTACGGTGGTAAGAGAAGCTTAGCTTTCGAGCAAACTACCGTCATATTATGATTGGAGACACATGATAAACATGCGCTTGGTGCCATGGCAACTATGGACGATTATGCCAGCAGTCAGGTTATGTGAGACAGTCATATTACAATTGTTACCTTTGAGAGTTAACTAGAATTCGCTTATATTCTTTTTTGAACTTATGGTAGCTAAGTGTTTTTATCTTAGTAGGAATCTCTTCCCAAGTAATTGGTTATGGCAAACTTAAATGTGTGTTTGTCGTAATTTGACCTTACACGTGGTACACAAAAGTTAAGATTTGAGGCATATCTGGTATTGTGTGAGTGAATATCAGACACCTTTACGAGGTAGTTTTGAAACTTTTCAGGGATATTGGCTTCTTTTTGTGAGATTTTGTGGGCTAGCAAGGAGATTTTGATTTTAAAAATGCTATCTATGTTAAGTATAATCTAGAAGTTTGAGGTAGGGTGCACTACTTTCTCTATTATGGCTAAAAAATATGCAGTGTATCCATTTATTTTGTTTTGTTTGAACTTAAGTTAATCTACTTGTTAATTGGGTATGTGTTTCCCCAACTCATAATTCCATAATAAAGGTAGGGGTAGATAAGTGAGTAATAATTACCGGGGCCAGCCGAAGGCTGGCACCGGTCTTAAAATGCAGACCGTCCGTTTTTTCAACGTTACATTGTTAGGGATATATCGCTGACTGAGATATATCGCTGGCTCATTGAAATCTTATCCGCCATTTTGAAAAGAAGAGGCATGGAGGACAGTCAAGAGAAAGATTATAGCTTT